>JANHAO010011860.1:0-16732 GCA_026873985.1 Saraca asoca | reverse complement strand
AGGACTTCGGCCACGGTAATAGTCCTGTCAAGCATCCAATAATTAAGGAAAAAAACATCAGAACCAACCCACTCCAATAAAAAAAAAAAAACAAAAAGATAAAAGAGAAGAGAAAGGTACCTTCTCATAAGCCCCATCTTCCAGCCCATCAACAGGTTGTTCGTTATCCTCTTTCTCTTCCTCCTCCTCAAAATCTTCCTCAAGAGCACTTCTTCTAGGTTCTAGTGAAGCAATAGATTCAAGAGTCCACCTATAAAAATCAGATGAGTATGCCCATTGTGATAAATACCAATAATAACCACAAATAAATGCGTAAGCATCAGAACAGTTACACCACAAAAAAAAAAATAAATAAACCTACGCAATTTAACCAAAATCATTTTGAACCACCCATTAGGCTTTCTATAACGAAGGCCTAAATTTATTTACTACAGAAGCCATAGGGGCAGGCTAACAATACAGCCAAACTCAGACAGCTTACATGAATATCTGATTAATAAATAAAGATTAAAAAATGCAGACTCCAGAAGGTATATATTCAAAGGTCCAGATATTAAAACAAAGGCAGAACCACTAAGAACCCAAATTCAAGCCATTAACAATAATTTTGAGAGTAACCATAAATATGACCAAGAAAACAACACAAAGTTTACATATTCAACGTTTGAAGTAGCCAGTCACTAACAAACTACAGGATTCAAGTATAGCTACGTGCAATGTTGATATCAGGTGTAGCGTGTCCTTAATTCTTGTAATTTTTCTCTTTTAGACTTCTTATATCTTTTTATTTTTGTCAATTTCACTTCATACTGGATTTCGCCCCTTTTTTTTATAGAAGCATTTATAAAAAACGAAAATTAGCAAACAGGAGAAAGACACTTCAATTATCACATACCTTGATCCTCTATGTCTCTACGTGAGAGCAAGTTTGTTCCTCTTCCTACTACACTCGATTATGTAAACTAGATATTATCAATTTGCAAATAGGATGCATTCTCTGCAGATATCCAAACTATCATATAGATCTCAAAAATTAAATTCTTACAAAAATTGATTGTTGAACAACTAAAAGCTCCAGTTGGAGAAAAGTATAACACAACCAAAAGAAGCACCGTGAATGACTCAGACTCTTGCACAACTCTCTGATGCCCAATCCCTCCCAGTACCTTCTCTGTGGGAAAAAATGTCTCTTATTTTCAGTTCACATAACCACTGAGAAATTGCTTTGAAAAACTTCAGTTTTACATACGTAAAATCTACCAAGCTGGCCTTGCATATCTCTTCTATTGCATAAGGCCAGATACAGCACATAACGATGGATGATAAAATGGACATTATTCCAAATTAAGCACTAGATAGAAGGGAGAAGCAAACCACAATCATTTGAGCCAAACAAAAAGAAACGCAACCACAAGTTTAAAATCCAGAAAATACAATTGAACAGTAAATAAAGGCACCTTTTCTTAATACGCGGCAAAGCAATGTCACAGGAGTAATCTCTCGTGAGAAGTTCATCAATAACCTCATCGACATGCGTCAATGCAAACTCTGCAACAGAATACTAAGTGATCAATACAATAAACGTAAAACAAGAGACAAGCTTTCAAGCACAAGACGGAATTTTTAAGTAGAATTGACATGGTAGAAAATTGCACATGTAGATCGAAATCTTACGTCCATCAGCTAATTTTCGCCTCAATTTGCGATAGTCATTGTACAGGGGTTCCAGGTAACGGTAAACGTCAGTATCAGATCCAGTAAGTCGCAGATAAAAAGCTCCAAGCACCCTCACATATCTGCAACACATATATCAAAAGCAAACAAATTCAAAGGTTATCCAACTTAAAGGATCCAATATCTACAGAAGGAATGATGAGTGAATCTTAAAAATTGAAAATGACAGCAGTTAAAGACCAAAGGAGATACTTGTAATCCTCGTTCTTGATGAACTCGATGACAATTTCCTTCTCAGGCTGAATTTGGAGCATCTTCATGACGAGGCACATGAAGGGGGTGGGTTTCCGGCTGCCACCGAAGGTTCCGCCGAGGTGGTCGAGCTCCATGGCTTTGTCGACCAAGGTCTCCGCCGTCAAACCGAAACATTGTTCCTTCCAATAGGTGTTCTGGTAGATCTTCGATCGGAGAATCTTCTCAACGAGGTTCTGAGGATTAGTACCCCGTATGCTCTTCGCTGCAGGATCGGTACGATTCGCCATGGAGTTGTTGGATGGATTATCCACAAACCCTAGTTAAAGAAATGGTAATATCAATAAGAGAGCAAAGACGGTGCGTTGTCTTCTTTTTAACGTTTAGAAAAACGGTGCGTTTTACATGTTTCTTTTCTAATTGTGGAAATTTATTTGCAAGTCGGAGGAGGAGGAATTTATGGCACTTGGGCCTTGGCAGGTTTAGCGGCAGTGCGGATTTCGATTTTTTTGTTTTTTATAACTTTCCACCCAATCTAGAGAAAGATAAATATTAAATTTTCTGTATGTCTCATTGGGTACAAAAAAGATTCTAAATTTTATTGCTCACAAAAATTTTGCATCTCTTTTTTCATAAAAAATGACAAAAAAAGTTAGATTAGTGTTCTGTTAAAATAAGTAACCTTCAGAATATTATTTAGAAAAAAATAAATAATAAAAATTATGTTCATAGTACCATAAAACTAATCAACTACTCGAAAATAATTCTTTCAAAGAAAAAGGACAAACAAATTCACTAGTAAGTTATTGCAAGAAATTGTTTACTTCTTTTTTTAGTGTTTTTTTTACAGTAATTAATTCATTATTATATGAAAAATAACTTATAAAAAAAAAAATACTATGCAGTAGTCCGAAAAAGGTTAACTTTTATGTTACCGAAATCCAATTTAACCTATTAATAAACTATAAATTTTCTTTTACAATGATTTTTCTTTCAAAAAAAAAATTGCATGTATAACACCAATTCTACTACTTGAGAAAATTAAATGGAAAATAAGCTCAAATATAAAGAAAAGTAAAAGAAGGGGAAAAAATTAGACTTAGGCATTGAGCTATGAGAGGAAATAGGCAAGGGCAGTCGACCACCCATGTGTGGCTTATTAATTTTCTGAAAATCTATGTCACATCTCATCTTATCTTTAATTCTCACGCATTTAAAGGAAAATTAATAAAGCCTCATTTGGACAATTATGTTTATATTATTGGTTCTGCGTTTGGGTCGTTGCAGAAATATGGTTCAACATGAGTGGAACAACTCCAAGTCTATTCTTCTAGTTACCATGTAATAAAAAAAATATATAATCTTGACATAACAATCATCAGAGCAATCCAGATACCGTCACTAATAAACAAGACATTATAATCAAGTATAAACAACACAATAATGAGTTGACTACAACAAATTTAGGTACATAAAGTATACTTTTATGTCCAAGCTGATCTTGATGAGGGATGAATGGGAAAAATAAAAAATTCTAAACATCTAGGCTGGCAAAATACAGATGGAAGGAACTATGCCTACTATAATACAATGGATTTCATCTTTGGGACTGGTCAGGCGTGTGGTTGCTCGTTGTAGAGGATGATGCCGGCCTACCGTTCAAAATTCCATTATCCATAGGTGGAGTTGATCCCCACTTGCCATCTGATTCATTGGGTTCTATCACTTTCACAGAACCATCAGTCAACCCAATAGCAAATTGGTTGGGTTCCACCGGATGTGCCGCAACAACTTGAGGGCACACAGCTTGGCTTCTACAATATTACAACTTGTTAATCTGTCTATTTCCAACACAAGGTATCTCGTTTTTGAAAAAGAAAAGGGGGGGGTGTTTCAATATATAAATTATGTTGAATTTATATTCTAGAGAGCCAAAAGGGTGGCAAAGTAGGCAGACATTTTTGCACAAAAAGAAATATAAACTCAATTAATAGTTATCATGCTTGAACAAATGTTCAAGAAAGTAAAGTGTTAAAGTGGGTCCATCCAATAAACTAAAACTTACCCGCTTAGAGCTGCCTGAGACAAATATGCTGATGGAGCAATGCGACATCTTAGTCTCAAGCTATCACCATCATACACACAAATGTTTCCGTCACAAAATGTAGCATATACTAGCTGACTGTTGCAGGAATAAGTCGCACATGATATAGGAGCAGACAGAACATCTTGTGGAACCCACTGCAACAAAGGAATGCACAAGCATATCACAATTTAATATTGTCCGCAGCAAAGCATCACCTTATCAACAGTTGAAGAAACTTCCTACCTGCCTAATGCGGTCCATCTTTGAGGCATCATATATTGCCAGCTGAGTCTCATGGACAACCAATAAGCGAAGTTGGTCAGAATGAAACTGTACGCGGGTATCACCAACAGGTGCCTTTCCAGCGGGTAATTGTATAGTCATCGATTTTCTTTTCTCCCATGTATCAATACTCCACAGACAAAGCTGTGGAAAATCATAAAGAGTATTAAAAACAATGTTAAAAAAAATATCACATGACAAGGGATAAAACCTTAACTATAATACTACAATGTTCTGAAATAAGTAAGATAATGCAATTGAAAAGAGCAGACCGTTGGCACAAAAATGAAAATATGCAATCTTCAACCCTTTCAATTAAAATCATGTTGACATATAATGAAGTAGGATAATCACCAAAAAGATCTCAAAAACAAATTCAGGCCCTTCATAACTTACACAAGGGGCTTTTTCTCTTCTCTAATACTAAATGACACCACAAGAGTTAATAAACTTACTTGAGCATCAGCACCCGAAGAAACTAAAATATTAAGATTGGTTGAAAAAGCTAAGCCAGTAATACGCTTCTGGTGACCCTTCAATTTTGATTTCACCTAGATGTCCCAAAAGAAAAGGATGGAAAAACATGAGATTTTAAGACAATGGTATACACATCTCAAAGGGTAGAAATTAAGCAGTGAAACATAGCAATCACCTCATCCACCCTAACATTATAAATGTGAATGGTTGAGTCCTCCATCCCAATGGCTATGATGTTGTTGTCCTGGGGATGGAAGGCCAGGAATGTAGAGGCAGGAGGTGGTGGCATGAATGTGGTCATCACCTATAAGAAAGCACAGCATGGTTAATCACTAAGCCTCGCAACTGAATAAAAGATCATAACTTTACAAATAGACACACACCTTAAATGTCATCATGTTAAACAATGAAACCTTTCCACCACAAGCAGACATAACATATGAGTCATTCTTTGAGAGTGCAATACAAGGAACTGCTTCTTCAAGGTTCGCACCTGAGATATCGTTAGTCATAAGCAGACCACTGTTGGGTTGCCAGTGTTGTGGAGCAACACTAGCTGTGGCCTGTAATCACATTAACATCAGAATTCTGTCCTCTGTAGAAGGGAAAAAGTATTCAAAGCATAAAGGAAAAGACGAGTGACAAGGGAGATAAGCAAACCACTCTTTGCTAGATATTACCTTCCCAGAGGGATTCTGTTCATTGCGAGTCCACTTCCACAGCTTTTGAATACCGTTTGACCCAAGTGCCAAAACACCAGCACCGGAATTTGTATATAAAAGTCGAACAACCTACATATGATATTAGAGTTAAAGCAGTGGACAGAAGTTTTTGATTTAAAAATGGTGATCTTAAAGAGTGAACACACCTTGCTGGAGGTATCTGTGCTCTCAGGCATGTTAACTAACCGACAGTGGACAGGATCCACAATTTCAGACAGCTGCCATGGTTTAGCTCTATCAATTACATCTTCCACTGTTCTTGGTTTTTCAACCCTGCGACCCAAGGGATCGACTCCATTCTAAATTGATAAAACCAAAACAAATCAATGCTTTACCAACAAGTTAACACAGAACCTCAGATTCAAGTAAATAATTACATGAAAAAAATTGAGATGGCAATGAAAACATCAAATAATTCACAGCAACTCAGGTTCACGTACAATTTCAAGTCCAATCAATAAGTCCTCATTATGCAGAAGGATATGATCCGCATACAAGGAAAAGTAAAGGTATTTAAAAGGTGGTCTCCATGGCATGCTAGGGTGTTGCAGAAGGAAATTGACTCCTAAATAATAGGAAAAACACATCATGTCTGCCTACATGCTTGCAATATAAATCTAGAACAATTATATAGAGAGCCAAAATACTTGGTTTTCAGCAGCTTGCCTATTTCTTGTAGTTAAGCTTTAGACTAATCTATCAGTCATTGTGCCAACATCATAATCATGCAACTAAGCTAGCAGGGAAAGTTCCATACAAGGATTGGCGAAGGCCTGACAGGGGAGCTCCTCTCCACTTTGCAGTTGACAGGACTAACGTTGACAGTGGAAGAGCCAGATACCTAGAAAAGAAACAAAGTAGGCAGTACTCAGTAATATAGGGATCTATAGAATAAGAATAAATATATCAATCCAAATATCATGAATCAAGCAGAAGTAAAGAACATCAACTAAACCTTGATTGCAGCAGATTCAATTGGTGGCCTCAATGCTTCAAATGCTGGGGTTTCAACTGCTCTTAAGGATCTAAGACCAACAGCATTACCAAGGATCTTGAATCCATTGTCTGCAGTCGTAATGGCAAGAAGATTGCCTTCCTTGTTGAATCTTAAGCGTGGAAGGTTCTGAATATACCAGTAGGATGATATAAGGGGTATACTTAAAAAGCAGAGTTGCCTTCCAGAAGAACAGAAAAAAATGTTAATGCTAACATACTGACCGGTAGACCACCCTCCGCATCGGTGGTTGTCAAAATATTTACGTTGTCCATATCCCAAAACTTTATTTGGCCATCTTCACCTGCAGCCAAAAAGCGATTTTGGGTAGTGTCAAACTGCACAACGCCAGCAGATTTCTTCCTAAACCCACTGTATGTCCTCTTAATGGCTCCTTCACTTTCATTCCACTCAACTAGAAAAGAGTCTCCATCTTTACTTGTCCCACAAGAAAACAATCTGGCAAAATAAGGGGGAAAAAAAATAAATTCAGTAATATGTAATCAATACATTTTTAAGAATACTTCACCATTATCTGTTAAACTTGAAACTTAGTAAATAGTTATCTGTTTGCAATCCATCTTACCTGCTTCCATCAGCACTGTAATGCATGGTTGTACACCAATGACCAGGGGCATCATAGTCAACTCTAGAACCCATGTTATCATACAGCCAGGCCTTTATTTTCCCGTCAATGGCAGTTGAAAATATGAACTATAAAGTAACAATATAACCTTTAGTACGAATGAAGCCAATTCACTTGAAAGATACAAACTAAACTGACAGTATCTATTCCGCATGTAACACATGTAAGCACTAGAGTCAATTGCGAGCTATCATGCTGTAACCAAATGGCAAACAAGTGAGATGAAAATGAAGAGTGGAGTGGAAACTGATTCCTGATGCTCCGTACAAGGTACAGCAAGGTAACACAAGCCGCATATTATCAAATAATAAGACACTATCAGTCTGGTTCTTAAGTATCTGTGGGTTGCTGCTTATGAAGGCATTAAGTTTGTTTAATCTTCCTGATATTGGAAAGGAGATAATCCCTTGGAGGATATGATGACTTGCGATTGCTAGTTTTCTTGCACAAATGTTGTCTTGCAATAAGCTATGAAACAAACATGCAACCTGACACATGCAACTAACGATTCATTTAAGCCAGCCAAGAGATATAGATGTTTAGATTTTCGAAAAATGTCATATGACCCAACTGCATCTCTGTGCAAATTAAATGACCCAGTATAGTAATGCTATGGATAGGGGGTACAGTACTGCTATGAATAACCCAGTATCAAATACTGATAATACTATCAGCAAAATAATATCTTCTTAAAAATAATAGTAGCTGCCTTAAAAATAATATCTTCTTTATACCTGAATATTCTCTTTGTGATGAGGACAGATAGAATACACAGGTGCATCATGCCCCTCGAAATTAAATAGTTTTCGTCCATTTAAATCCCACACCTGCAAGAATTTCTTCTTCAGACAAAGTAGAAACATTGTTGCAAAATTTAAAATTGCAATGATTTCTTTTATTAGCACCTTTATCAACTTATCATCTCCGCAAGTCACAATACATAGTTGTTTATTTGGATGTGCAAATGCCAAATCATTTACGCCACCAGTATGGGCATCAATCTGCATCAACAAAGAAATGTAAATCAAGCTGCAATGCAAAGTTTGGCTACTCTTGATGAGAAGAATCTCACCTCTAAACGATGGGTTAGCTCATTTGATCCAGCATATGCATACAAATGAATCAAATGTTTAGTAAACGCAACACCTACAGCCAAAAAAAAAAACCACAATTAGATATCCACTTTGACACATTAAAATTGAAAAAAGAAGTAAGTCACATACCCACAAAATTTCCATCAGGGCTCCATGTAACACGGCTGACGGAAATTGGTAACTCTTTGGCAACAGCTGCCTGCAAAAATTCTCAAATCTGAGATTCCAAAATCATTGAATTATAAAGCAACAAGACAAATGGCCCAGCTTAATTTGATACAGTGGCCACACTAGCCAAGTTAGAGACTCATTTCCTTGGCTCATTTTTCTTGTAGAGAATGACCACCAACTACTCCAGTGCGTTAGAAAAAAAAAAACACTATTACTGGAAGATGAAATTGATACCTGAAATGCCAATGAGCATGCCGACAACTCATATATCTTGAAAGGCTTCAAGACCAATCTCTCCCTCAACCCAAGTTCCCAGAGGGCAATTTCACCATTATTAGAACCAACTGCCAAATGTAAAATGCATACCAAGGCATAAAAAAAAAGGTTATGTTTTTGTCAGGATTTGGTAATAGAAAATTTACGCATAAGGCAACCTTAATAGACAATACCAAGAAGCAAGGTGTGGTGAGAAGGATGAAAATCCATGCTTGTCACAGTAGATCCTTGATGTAAAGTAAAAGCCACAGTTCTTGGCAGATCATCTAGTGACCAAGAAACTTGTCGTGCAATAGGATAGGAAACCTGAAAGTATACAGATGATGCATACTGGCATGAGTCCTCAACCATTAAAAAGTCAGCACGCCCAATACACCCTAATAATAGAAAGACCTTTGGCATCATGAAATAGCTAAAGTTCACATAAATTATACAGAAAGATGTCAGCAGTACCTCCTCTACAGAATGAGCAGGCCGAAGCCTTTTCATTAGCTGTTCATGATCTGGATTCTGATAATCAACCATGCCAGAAGTTGCTGGTGGTGTTCTTGGGTGTTTCAAGATAGACACTGTGTGCAAGAAGAGGAGAGCATTTAAGTGATTATACCACATCCATAACAAAATGTTGTGCTCACTTAGCTAAGTATGTACAATTGCAACAGCCATGACACAAGTTATGCTCTTTTTATTATTATTATTTTTTATAATAGTCCAAGATAGCAAAGTTTAACATGTATGTTTCACAGGGTTATTTGAAACAAGTCTTGATAACAAAGATATCTCATCCTAATCACAAATAAATACACACCCATCTAAAATACTTCGACCACAAACATTCATCACCTCCGGCTACAATTTTTTTAAGGAAGACTGGTATAATAAATAAAATAGAATTAATACAATGAAAGTGATTTGCAATCTCTGTATGCATTGCTACAGTCAAAATATTAAAGTCTATAGAACAAATAGATCTTTAAGTAATTATAGTGTTACTATTAATCTTATTAGTTCTGTTAAACGACGGCATAACCGATGAAGCACAATTTTAACCTTGATTCTGTGGAACTGGTATTGATGATGCAGTGACAACAGCTGCTTGGACAGATGATGAAGCAGAGGCATTAGCCATCCAACCAGCTAAAGCATTAGCATTGGCAGTTGCTGCCGTGGGTGGGAAGGGCTATAAAAAATAAAAGAAAACAAAATACTAATTAATCAACATGCTAGTAACTATATTTTTAATCAATTGAAAATGCAAGAGTTGAATGTTTGAGATGCATTATATCTTACAGCATGAGCTCCAAGTGAAGTATAAGCAGCAGGCTTTGCAACTGCAGCAACGGGAAGATTTACAGGGGGAGTTGCCAGGGGACCATTAGGAGGTGTACATGAGTGATCTGTGAATAGAGTCTTAATATCTGGGTTTGGCCTTGGGTTTTTGCAAAGCTGGTGCTGCCAATTCAAACTGCATTGACAGAGGGCACAGATAGATTAACAAAAGGCATGCCATAACAAGTTAAACAATCATATGACAGACAATAACCCTAAAAACAAAAGGAGTTAAATGCAAATGCATGATACAAGTAGTTAAAGCACATGCAAAATATGAAGTTATAGTGTTAAATGTCAAGAAAGAATAAGTTACATGGTTAAATTTTTATCTCCCAAATCATCAACTGCATGATCAACACACTTTAAAAGGATGTAGAAAACAATCCCAACTGCTATGCAAAAGTGCATAAAAAATCAATGCAAATTGTGTGTGTGTGTTTTATGAGAGAGAGAATGTAGAAAGCTTTAATTTGCTTATCCATCCAACAACGGAAGCATCCGTACCTTTGGTTAATTAATGTCCTCAATCTTGATGACTTAAGAGTAGGGAAAAGGAGCTTATCACGGAAAAGAGGATTTGCTTCTATGAGTTTTTTAAGCTCTATCAACATAATGCTTCGAGCAGTTTTTGTGTCACCATACTTGGACAGCTGCTCATTCTCCCTGGCATTTAAAACCAAAATGAAAAGAAACATCTTAACAGGATTACATGTTAATAATACAGTAGTTCAATTGATTAAAGAAGAAATCTTTCAATCATTATGACTTCTGTACAATGCTACACAAAGTTAGCAGAATAATACACTACATAAGTCATCAGTGTTACCTGAAATTACTAAGAGTTAAAAGCTGGGTGATTTCTTTGTATAGTTCCTCATTAAAAGTGGAGAACACTTTCAAATCGTTCACTAATATCTCAACAGCCTTTGCCTTGTCTTGCCTAAGAATTCAAATAAATAAATACAAAATTAGAATGTCAAATTCCACAACAAGGGCAAATAAATTTTGAAAATTTCAAACAAATGCAGAGTAATATATACCGATCAAGTGCTTCCAGATATTTCTGTTTCCTGATTTCAAAGAATATCTTCATTGAGTATCTATTATCATCAACTTTGGTAAACCCTGATAAGTACTTCTCAACTTCTTCCCATTCTCCAGCCTGAACTTTTTCCTCAAAGTACTTCATGTTGAAGAAAAACCCAGATTCTTTCTCAAGTCTAGAACAATTAATAAACATTTCAAAAAGTAAACGACCAATCATTTTGATACCAAAAAACAACAAAGAACACAGCACAATATAAAAACTTCCAGGAGGAAAAGAGAGAGCATAACCAATCTATTATCATCCTTTTTCCAACTGATGTTCCTGGATACAACTGGCATACTACCATTTAAATCCAATCATTTTAATTTCGTATTCATGTGCTTTACAATTTCAGAAATTCAAATGGATTACGAGGAACAAACAACATTTATTTATGCATGCTTAAATAAGATTATTCATAATTTACACGTCAATTAGATAATACACAGTCGTGCAAATGTTTAAATTGGTTATTTAACATCCACGTAATGAATTTTTCCTATTTTAACTAACGCGACCTTAAGACGAAAAATTGAAAACATTCCATCTGTCGCTGATACTTATTTCGTTCATTTTTCAGAAGATAGCTAAGGCTCAAAACCACCACACAACAGAGATCGACATTAAAGATTAGCTCATTTCTAACGGCCCTTCCGATTTGCAGCCTTATATAATTACATATAAATATATATCGAAAATTTCCCTCCCTTTTATCCTTAAGTTCCAATTCTTCCATTTCTACCACTTTCAGCCACACAAATATGCATAAAAATTTGCAGAGAAATAGGTTGGTGGGAAAAAAGTTAAGGGTCTTACTTGTGTACCGACTCCTTGAACTTCTCCTCCTCCAGAAATTGGAGTATGAGAAATACCAATTCCCTGCTCAAAGAAGACATAGCGGGTGCTTAAATCAGAAAACCCTCCAGGAATTTCAATATTCAAACACCGATCGCCGAATCCGAATACAGGGGCACCTTGATCCAAACAGCACAGTACTTCAAATTCCACCTAACAGAAACAACCAGAAGTGAATCATAAAAACTCCCCCCTCCCCCACTTCAACTCCGAATCTGAACTGAAATACAGTCACAACCTCAGAATCCTCAAAAAAATTTGAGCTTATTAACGATTATAGTTCTCAGTCCGAGGATTTCTAGGGTTTGAATAGCTGCGGATAAGAAGAGGAGAGAGAGTTGAAAGACTTAGTCTCGCTATCTTCGATGCGTTGTACAGGGGTCTTTATTTTTCTACAGACCTATCAGAATAAGTACGATCACTTATAATAAGCATAATAAGCACAGCTAGCTATCGAGGGAAACGATTATTGCGTGAGTGATACGGGAGCTACAGAGAGTTGCGGATTCGAAACCGGTAATTCAAATCTAGTGAATATTCGGTACACACGTCCACTCGGCCCCATTCTTTTTGTACTGTCACTTTTCCTTGTAATTGATAATTTTATTTTCTCTTTCATATCCTGTCTTCTCGCGAAACTTTTGTTGTTTGCTTTCAGGTGAGTCCACGCGCAGGATTTTCTTTTCTTTTCTTTTCTTTTCTTTTTTTTAAGCAACGAGCCTTTTCTCTGGTGACAGTAGACAACTTAAACATTACAACATTCTTTTTATATGTTTGTTGCTCAATTGAGAATGATAATACTTTCTACTATACAATAGATAAGAATAAATCAACTTTGCTTGTAGACTTAGAATCATAAAAAAAAATTATAAGTAAATGTTATAACATTAAATATAGTATTAGAGTATTTAGAGGAGATTATGACGAAATGTACATTAAAAAAAAAAGTAAATTATCCATTCTTTAATAAATTTATAATAAAGTGAAATATTCAATTGATTCATGATAAGATAAACTATCTATTATTAATTGAATTTATAATTAGGTGAACTATCCATTATTCAATGGATTCGTAACACTTTCTTTAGATATTCATTTTTCACTAGTCAAATTATCTCATTAAAAATATTGTCAGGAAAAATACGTGAAACAAAAATCTTGACAAAGAAAAAAAGTACAATATATAGGTATTCCTCCCTTCATATCCATGAAGATCTTTGAAACCACGTAGGTCAGATTCATTATATTGAAGAAACTTTTGATTCTCTAATAGATAATTACGTGAATGTAAATGATTTTTTGTATATCAATATTAATTTAGAATGGCTTAATGAGTCATACCAATCAGATAAGTGACTTTTCGATTTATTATAACTTTATCTTAATTATATTTATATTACATATTGCATATCAATTAAATCAAAAAATAAGAAATATAGCACATAATGTGATTGACCACAAATCTCAACGGGATTTCTCAACATACAATAGATACATGAGTAATTTTTATAATTTTTCTTCATCAATCTTTCACTTCAAGTGGTAAGATATATTATTATAACAATTTTGATTGGAATATTTATTTGGGTCTTATTCAAAGTAAAACTTGTTATCTCTTATTATATTTATTCCAAGGATTAATATATAAAAATATGTTATGTATTTACTTTTTACAATAGAATATTAAAATCTTTATTAACTATCATATTAACTTCAGGTTATATGATATTAAAATTTTGTATAAATAAAATATTTATTTTATAAAATTAAATATCAAAATTCTTCATGTACTATCACATTTATTTCAAGAAATGGATTATAAACTTTTAGGAATAGCTTGGTTTTAATCAATATTTGTATGTAATCACAAATACAAAATTATATAATATTTTCTACCCTTTTTTATTGGTACTTCAGGACCAATGAGGTATAAAAATAATTTAAAATATTTTGAAATTTATTTTTCTTCAATATTACTATATCAAGAGCAAATTTGAAATATGATAACAATATAATATATTCTTTTCATAAATATTGACAAAATGAGATAGAAAAAGAAGAATATATAATATTAAAAGTAATAAATATTCAATATAAAAAATAATAAGAGATATAAAAATTTAACTTAAATTTTCTCCTTTTTAATTTGAGTTTTTGTTGCTAGATCTTTAAAAAACCTTTGAGTCAGGAATCTCATATATACCTAATCTCTCATATAACCCATTTAGTGATAATATTATATCACAAAAAAATAAATTAATCAAATTTTAGTCAAGAATTTCAATAAACTAAATAATCTTCGTAAGTTTTGTGAACTCTATCAATAATTATAAAAGTATGAAATATTTACAATATAGATACTTACGTTTTCTTTTCCAAGCCATTAGGTTCAATAAAATATTGTAAAATAATTTTAATTTTAATTAAGCATAAATAATGTCATAACAACTCATAATTTTAAAATATGTAATATAACATGTGAAGAAATAGACATCATTAATCTTAATGTGAATGAACTATCTAACACAAAAAATTAAGGAATTGACTAAAAAATGTATAGCCAAAATCATATTTAAAACTATTAAATAAACAACCTAGACATCATTCATTATAATAATCTATTATCTATTTTATGTAACCATCTACGTTGTATTTCCACTAGAAGGAGGATCTGTAATTTTCTTTAACATTTACATAAACATAAATTATTGTTTTATAACTTCCATACGAAAAGCCAACTGACTGCTATTGAAACTTAAAATTAGGATGAACAAAATCATAAAATCTTAAAATAAATTTTAGAAAAAATTGGTCCAGCTTTCCGCATCATAATTCACCAATACAAATCAAAGTCAAACCAATTGATTCTAATGTAAATTGAGTAGATAAAAATTATTCAAATAAATTTTTTAAATAAATATTCATATAATTAGAAATACATATGTGTGAAGATGTTAATAAAGACATAATGTGAACACATCCACATTCAACCACCCAGTTTCACAATATGTGTGTATGTTTTTACAAAATTTCAATATATTTTAAAAACAGAAGGAACTCAATTATAGCCTTTAGTAACCAATCGGGCTTTGTTTCTAACTATGACACTATTTTTATCAAGTTTGTTCCTAAGAATCCATTTAGTTCCTACAATAGTATGATCTATTGGTTTTGGCACATGATTCCAAACTTGATTTCTCTCAAATTGATTTAAATTCTCTTGCATTGCCAAGAGCCGATGCTCATTTTCTAAAGCATCATTAATAGATTTAGGTTTAAACTGAGATAAAAAGGTTAAATGATCGTGAATGTTCCTTAAAGAATTACATGTCACGCCCCAATCCTGGGCACGTGACCGACGTAGAAAATTATCATCAGAAAACCTTTTTCCGTCAAGAAACCTTCTACAAGTCTTACTATGCAACCATGACAACACACTAATGCATATGAATGTCTTTAGCACTCAAATATATGTATTATTATCTCTACCAAAATTTCGGCAGAGTTTCCTCTATTTATAGGATACCTAGCCACATGGCCTACACAGAAAATATTAAGGGCAACATGCCCATCAAAACCTGTATGACAACATTGTAAGGAGTTACGCCCCAACATCCCACATCGGCTAAATCTGGACAAGGAAATGTCCATATAAGGGGGGTTGGACCCCTCCTACCGAAGGCCCTTTTGAAGGACAAAATCGTGTAGGCTCGGCCCAAAGCAGACAATACCTCGATGTGGAACCTTATATTGGTATCAGAGCCAGGTCAAGCCTCTGGTCTGATGGGTCGGGGGGAATGTAAGGAGTTACGCCCCAGCATCCCATATCGATTAAGTCTAGACAGGGAAAGGTCTATATAAGGAGGGTTGGACCCCTCCTATCGAGGGCCCTTTTGAAGGACAAAATCGTGCGAGCTCGGCCTAAAGCGGACAATACCTCGGTGTGGAACCTTCATAGTATTAGAGCTTTACATTGATATTTAAAGGTTTCTGAAACTTGTGTATGTGATATGCTTGCTATATTTGCATATATTTGATGTATGTGTTTGGCATGGCTGAAGTGGGTTTCAGCCTCCTTGGGTTTTTACTGAAAAAATTTGATTTTTGAGCTCCTTTTGTTATTATTTTGTTGGATTTTAGCTTAGACTAGTTTCCAAAGTGTTTAGAATTTTTGATTTGGCTTAAAATGAGTTTTTGTAGGATTTTTTTTAGGAATTTTTCTTGGAAATTTTTCTGCAATTCCATGCCTATTTGGAGCTTGGTTTTGGCCGAAAATTGAGGGGAGAGGACGGCTAGTTTGGGCTGAAAAAATTTGTTTCGAAATTGCCCTTGAACTTTTGTCAAAATGACATTTGTGTCCTAAAAACATTTTTTTCGAAAATGCCCTAGTCATTTTGAGAAATTTCAAGTGTGCCACTGAATTTTGGATGCCCAAAATGCCCTTGATATTTTTGGAAAATGACCAACATGTCCCAAAATTTGTTTTTCCCAAAATGCCCCTATCTTTTTCAAAAATTTCCATTATGTCCCCATCCGAAAAAAAAATCTGAAAAATTCATATTTAATATATGGAATATATTAGTATATGAATTGTCTAAAATAATTTTTAGAAATTGTTTCTAAAGTTTTTTTATGCTAAATCAAATTTAATTTGATTAAAAGTGAGCCAAAACCGACAATTAGTTTAAATTATTTAAAGCGACAACAAAAGGGAAACCCAATGGTAAATATGATTTACATATACATGATAAATGTTATTATGAGATGCATTTGCATAATAAATG
>JANHAO010011859.1:0-16726 GCA_026873985.1 Saraca asoca | reverse complement strand
CAAGAATGAAATAAAGAAACAAGAAAGAAAGAAAGATGAATTAAAAGAAAAACAATGCTAAATGTAGATCAAATTCTTGAAAGAATATTAAAGAGAAGAAGGAATCCTAATTAGAATGAGAAAAACTCCTAAGAAAATCAAAGAACTCGAGCTCTAATAAGCCTAATTAAGAGTAATTGGTGATGCATAAGTCTGCCTCTTGAACGGCTATTTATAACAGGTTTCGGGCTCAGAGCATGGCCATGGTCTGTGACACAAGCTACTTGTGTTTCAGGCTAGATGGCTTCTAGAAGGCCGTAGGATTTGGCACAAAATATGGTCGTGCTTGAGGACATGGCCAGGCCGTATTCTGCGCTAGCTTCATGGTTCTTTTTTATTCCTTTACATATTCAACTTGGTCTTTTCATATCGTCTTCCTTAGCTTCTTCTTGATCCAAGTGTGCTTCATTCATCAGCTTTTTATCTTCCTTTTGAAGCTTTTTTTACTAACTTGAAAGACAAATGCAGACTACAGCAGTTCCAAGAACAAACTAATAAAACTAAGACAAAAGTAAGGCAAAAACCATAAATTAAAGCTGTCATAGTGACCTTGGCATTAAGGTCGCTCACCTCTGGCTTTCTTTGTGACTTAACATCAGAACCACCCTTTTTATCTCCTCTATTACTCGCACTGTTATTCCTCTTTAACTCCAGTTGGAGCTACTTGACTCACCTTTCTAACTAGGCTTTTCTAGGCCGAAAGTCTCCTCCCACCTAATCTTCTTTACTGCTCACTCATAGAACTTGCTCAGGATTCTCACCAGGGACTTGTATATACTCTTATAAAGCTTGCGATCCTTGCGAAGTCTAGCTGAAATGGTGGTGAGGATGCTTTCATCTTAAAGATTTTCCACGTTGCTAACCTCGTACCTAAATCACGTAATGTAATCTTTCAGTGATTCATTTTCGGCTGGAATATTGTTACGAGGTGACAAGACAACGCAAGCTATCTTTTTAGTGCCTTGTAGTGGCTGAGGAGTCTCGTTTGGCATTCTTCCTAACTATGAATGCTACGAGAAGGGATATTCCTAAGCTATGTCTGAGATATTTCCCCAAGGGTAGCAGGGAAAACGTGGTATTTGACTAAAGAATTGGTGGTTTGGAGATCCATTTGGACATTAAACATGTCTAAGTGATTGTACGAGTTGTTGTTCCCATTGTATTATGAAATGTTTAGGATTTTAAACCTATAAGGAAGAGGCTCTGTCTCAATCTCCCAAGTGAAAGGTGTCCTCTCCTCATAGCGGTCTTGACTACTTTGAGCTATAAGTCATTTCTCTAGCTACTACACTCTTTGAAGCAACTCTTCGATCTTTGGGTTTTGAGTTTTGGACCAACGGCTAGTGGTATGGTGATTTATGTCACCCTATTGATCATGGGAGTGATGATCTAAGGTTTTATGCTTTTTACTATGCTCATGACCCAAGGAGTAGCGATCCAACCTATGTCTATGGTGGGTTTTATACATGTTTTCTTCTCAGTGTGAGCTCTCACGTCACTAATCGTTCCCATCATTTTTCTTTCAAGCTCGATTGACCTTTGATCTCAGTTACGAATTAAACGAATGAACAGAGCCAACTCATTGGTGCTCTTTTTTCACAAACCTCTCATGTTGAGCCCCAAGTCGTTAGGGTCCCCCTCTAGGTGCAACAACCTTAACTTGTCTCTGAGCGCCCTAGGTTTGTGCCTAAGCCAGTGTCCTAACCACATCAGCCAGCTCCCTCACAATGTTTTCAAGCAACCTCCTGACGCTGGTGCCAAGTTGGAACTCTATTAGTCCTAAAAGCAACAGGTTGGTAAGGAATAAAAGGTGCCATGCCAACAACAGCACCAGTTGTGGGGGTAGTAAAAGTGCTTACCGTAGGGAGAACTGATCCTTCAGTTGGTAACGTTTCCTATTGTTGTTGTATGTGACCTTCAGGTTGGCTAGTGGTAGCGTCTGTGCTTTTGGCAGCTTTTCCTCTTGTCATTGTTGTTAGATAGTAAACTAAAGAGAGAAAGAACGTAGTTGAGGCCCTTCCTCTAATGCGAAAATGTTGACGATAAAATTTAGTTAACTTGTAAAGTTCAATGAAAACCCCAAACTGCAAGTTATAAGTGCAAATATGAACAAGAAAGAGATAGAGAGAAAGGAAGAACAATGGACACCAGAAGCTTTTTAATGTAGTTTGGCTAAAGTTAATGTGACTCCTATGTCCACGGTGGTTTATATTTGCTTTTGTGTGGTGGTTTCTCTATGTATTTCAACAGAGTAATAGTATATAAGCTTTCTCACTATTCTAGCAGAATTTCTAAATATGTTTTTCACTATCTGTGTTATAGTGATTTCTCTTCTTATTTATGGGGGTGGTGAGGGTTACAAGTGTAATTTGATAAATTGTAAATATGTCTATTCTGCCATATTAGGCAATAAATGCTTAACAGGTAATAAATGTTTGGCATTTCACCGTTGAACTATTGGGGGCTGATATGTCGATTTTGGGGGCTGACTTATCGGTTGGGAATATGTGCCTCTAGTTGCTAACTAAACTATAGAGTTTTGGGCCCACGGTTGTGTTATTCAGTTGGCAGTCTGGGCTCACACTAGGCGACCTACTGATTGTAGAACTTGGTCTTATTTCCTCGTTCAACCAAGATGAGTCTTCTAGAGGATGGCTAGGGTAGGACGTTTTGACCACTAAGTCGAGACCCATCCTCAACGAGTTAGGATTATCACCTTGTCTTGGTCTTATCCTGCATCCCAAGCTCGTAGTTGGCAAGCTAGGGCCTTTGCTGAGTGACCCTAATTTTGGATTATCTGAGCCTTTTTTGGTTAGACTTGTTTTCTATTGGTGATCTAGGCCTTTTTTGGTTAAACTTATTTTCTGTTGGACCTTTGTCAGCCCATTTTATGTTGCTCCAAAAATACCTACAACATAATCCTAGTCATTAGTGTAAGATTCGATGGTCACAATTTACTCTTTTAACTCTCATGAAAGCAATATTCCCTTTTGATGCACTCCCCCTCTTTATATATATGGGGCATATCAAGTGATGACATTACTTTTATATAAGAGTGAGAGAGATGAATCATAGTCGTTAGATATTTGTATTGATAGTTAAGAGTAAAATATAAAATCATGTGACTTTTTTAAATGATAATGTGCTATTTAGTTATGCCATAATTCTCGTCATCATTTATACAAAGATTTGATTATTATAATTCACTTATCTGACTCTCATATTAAAATAGTGTTTGATGTGATATATATATAGTTAAAATTTTCTTCTATAATATTTGGATTTGATCCAAAATATTAGTAGTATATATTAAATGTCTTGTTACTTCTTCCATTTAACATATATATCTATCCATATGCACACACAAGCAAGCATAGTTTATGGAATGAATTCTTTTAGTCGGCACATACTCTTCTATCACAAAGGAAAAATTTTCAAGCTTCGCCACTCATCATTGACTATTGTAAGTTTTTAAATATTGCACGTAAGGGCTTTCTAGATCATTTGGCAACCTTATTTTTATTATAAAAAATAACATGAAGATGAAAAAGCATCACGATGTTTCAATTGTCAAACTAGTAAAGTTTACGACTTCCTTTCCATATGTGCAATTTTTTTTAAGTAATTTATATATTG
The DNA here is from genome assembly GCA_026873985.1 of Saraca asoca. Classification (NCBI taxonomy): domain Eukaryota; kingdom Viridiplantae; phylum Streptophyta; class Magnoliopsida; order Fabales; family Fabaceae; genus Saraca; species Saraca asoca. The sequence continues at coordinate 13,051 of JANHAO010011859.1, read as the reverse complement.
AATAAAAAGAATCATATTCTCTAACTCCTAGTTTGAAGAGACAATGGATTTCACGGTTATGAAGCATTTTCATCGACGAAGGCAAATTAAAGAAACCCTTTTTATATCTCATCCAATAGGGAAAAAAAAAAAAGAAACAAAAAGTTATGATTCTCTTAATTTAAAGGGGAAAAAAAACAGAAACAAATATGAATCATATGAAAGTGGTCTTCCATGGAAATGAAAATTTTATGATTCATGTAATGTAACTCTCTTTGAAATAATGTTAAATGGAATGAATTTAATGTTTTTTAAATATTTTTTTTATGAGGGGCAGTAAAGAAATTTGAACTTAAAAATTTTAACGTATTAGTTCAAAATTTTTACACGTTAAAATTTTTACTATTAGAATACACTCAATGATTTGTTATTAAAATCATTTTTTATAATTTTTCTATTTAAAAAGAAATTATTTTAATTTAATTTTTTAATAACTATATTTTTCAATTACTTCAGCTCTCTCTTTTTTTTCTTTTGTGGTTCTCAAATGATCATAAAATTTAAATATCATTACTTATTATGTGAAACTTAATAATGTTATACTCACATTTCAATTCTCACTTTCTCATTTGTACTCTTATAATTGTATGTGATTTAGGATTCTTAGTCGATATAATTGAAAGATGAGTCATCCTATATGCATACATGCATTATATCCTCATATGATTCTCACACAAACAATTTAACCGTTAAGTTTTTTTTAATAAAAAATACAGTGTGTGTGAGAACTTTATTTATACTATGCAATATGCATCTAATATTACTCTAGAAAATGTGAATATGAGAGTCAGAATTGTCACGTAACTTCGTAGCTTTATGCTGCATCTAGCAGTATTGTTTTCTTTACTACAAGAGTAAAAAGGAATGGGTAGCTAAAGACACATAGAGGTAGTCCCCAGCAATGGTTTTATGTTCTTTACTTCACCATAGCTGAAATATGATACCTTGAATACGATATACCTTTGGCACCAAATTAAGCCCCTTGAAGCAACTTGAAAAGCAGGAAAAGGAGAAAGCATATCAGAGCATCGCTATGTCACTACCTCAACAAGCAAAGTCACGAGGAAGACACTTCTTTTGGGGACCGTAAAAGGCAGGTGATTTAAATTTCAACTTTCCGTCGAAATGGAGATTCTTGTGTGATTAGGATATGAAAATAAAAATATATATAATATTTATGATATTTATTAACATTCATAAAATTTGGATTAACCATTCAAATTTTGTAAAATATATATAATTTTCAAATTTTCAAAAAGATCAATATAAAATTATTATATATAGATATAAAAATATCGAGATTTTTTAAGAAATTGGTAGACTCATTAAACCTTTTGATTTGTTCCGGATACATATAATCTCATCTATTGATATTTATAATTTTTTGACAGGAATTCACAATTTCAATAAAAGGAAGATTTCTATTGTGTTTCGATTAAGGATGGAATCAAACACTTTGGTGTGATTGAGTCTTGATAATTGACAAGCATAACTGAGAATCTTGAAAAAGTCAGAAAGCCATCACAAGCACAGTTCTACATACTGTAGATCCATGAACGGTTCATCTTGCACTTGCACTGAATATTTGGGTTTAGTCTAGTAGCCGCCATATTGCCATGCAACTTTTCTCCATCTACATGGCTCTTAGTGGCCAAAAGATTCCAGAATATATCTGCAAATCTGGATGTATAAAGATAAATTGACTTCGGCGATAAAATTGCTCAAATCATACCAATTTAAAAAGTTTTCTGCAGTGTAGTGGGTGCATGATAAAATTCATCGTAATCCATGAGCCACAAGATGAACAATCTGTTGTCCTTGAAAAAAGTTCTTATTTAAGTTTAATTGAGTAGGGGAGTAAGTGCGACTATGATTTCTTTCCTGAACGAATAAAACATGATACTATAGGATAAGACATATAATTGTTTTATTATATATATCATATAAATTTTATAGTATAATCTTTTACATTTTTTTCTCTTAGGTAAAATAGCATATAATACTATCAACTCTAAGAGAGAATGATAAAATTAATAAGTAAAATATATATTGAAAAAATAATAAGAAAATTTTTTACTTTATAAATTCTTTTATCACTTATTACTATTCACTATTATTATCATTGTAATTGTCACTGTCACCAATGAGATGACAACTACTATTGTCATTGTCATTAACATGACAAGAGCTACCTTTATTAACAAGCAGTTGTTATTGACCCTCATAATCTCATTATTAGCAATTCTCACGCCACTATCATTATTAATCATTGTTATCATCATATTATCATTATTATTATCACACTATCATCATCGTCTTTATCAAATATTACTATCATTCCATTCTCATTAGTATTTTTTTTCTTTTTATCATTGTCATCATCACATAAGAGTAATTATATTTAAATTAAATTTTTAATATTGCATATATTATTTTTTATTATGAAATAAAAAAAATAAATAATTATATATATTATATAATATTGACATTTCAAACTTTATATAATATAAGAGTTTATATTTTATATCTTTTATTCTATACCACCTCATCGATCTTATATTATCGATATTTGTGCTATATAATATACCAAAGCAAACGATACCCAAGGGAATAAGTGCAATTGCTAAGACATTAAGGCTGGATTAAGGATCATCCAAATATTTATAAAAACTAATCGCCAATGACAATTCCCATTGGAAAAAAAGACAAACCTATAGAAGTCAAACAAAAGGTGTATCGTTTGTAGTGCTGGCTTTGATGTTGGCAAAGGAGTATCGCCAAGTCTAGTACATGCATGTCCATTCACATCTTGCATGGTAAAACTAGCTAGCCATTCAAAAGAGTGAGGCTTATTCACACTTAAGCTGTGTGAAATAATACTTAATGCATATTTGCAAGACTTATAGGAATTTGATGATTCACACATGGTGGTGGTAAGAAGCTCACAAGTGCAAAACTTTTTTAACACAGATAAATATTTAGTATTATGCACACCTTTTAGAGTTATGTTGAATACATGCAAACAAATTACACAATTTTTTGCTACAATTGTATGATTCTCAATTGAAAATATGGAAGCTTCAATCCAATGAACCAAAAACTATACATTACTATTACTCCAAAGCTACACTCTTCCAGTATTATACCAATCTTCACTTTGCAAGCTTTGTCTCAACTTTTCCTGTTTTTTTTTTCTTTCAATCTGAAGTCAAAAGTTCTAATTTTATTCCCATTTGCCTGTGCCTTTGCACTTTTAAGAATCTATAAGTACCAACATTTCTTCTTCATAGCCTTAAACCACATTTGCTTTGCTTTGAGTCTTCATCAAATTTCCAATTCCCTTAACCAAAATGTCAAACCAACCTCCTCCAGTTCGTCCATGGTTTCGCTTGGCTTCCATCCGCTCCGTTCCTCCTCCGTCGGCACCAGCGCCCCGCCCTGCTCTAACTATTCCTGCGACATTCAGAAATATTATTTCAACTCCATCAGAACCAACTCCACTACCACCATCAGCTCCGGCTCCACCGGCCGCTGCCGCTCCACTGCCGCCAGCATCAGGACAATTTGCCCCAGCCGCTCCCTCACCAACGGTTTCGGCAGCCCAAGATAGACTGTCACCTTCACCTACCACAAGAGCAACTCAGCCACAAACTACTTCTCCGAACAAGACCGCCGCCACTTCTCGCGGGGTTCAGAGCCTAGATCCGTCGCTGAATCAAAAAACCTCCACTCCACCGCCGTCTCCCCAGACTCTGCCACCGACCCAACTGAGGACAAGATCCGAGGTTGAGCCAAGAATCCCGGCAGAAGCAGAGGCAGAGCCAAAAACAGTGGTGGTTCAGAAATCCATTGAAAAGTCGATGTCCCGGTCCACTAAAAATGGTGAATTTCAGAGGGAACCAGGAACTGGACATAATGGAAAACAAATTCCCTCCAAAGAAATTGAATCCAAGGAAAAACAGTTCCTCCGGAAATTTTTCGATCCCAAGGACTCCGGCACGAGGGTCATTACCTTAGCAGGGGAAAACAGAGGAGCTCACATGGAAATAATCCGATCCTCAAAGAAACACGAATCGAAATATCTTCATAACAATGGTGGCACCAAAACCAACAGCATCGGCCTTGAATCGGAGGGTTCGAGCAACGAAGACGGGAAGGGGGCCGGAAACAAGGATAGTAAGAGTCGGAGAGGAAGAACAGTGTCTTCTTCATTCCCTATGACTGCATTCATGAATAGCAATGTGCAGAGTGTGAACAATTCCATCATGTATAAAGCTTCTTGCGAGCACAATGATCCCGGCGTTCATCTTGCTCTCACAAAGAACCCGGCCGGCGATGGACTGCGCTTCAAGGAACGGGCTAGCGGCCAGTATAACTGAGTCGGAAATGCTCCTTCCACGTGCTTCACGTACACAAATTCTAACATAGCGTGGGCCCACATGCTCACCCGTTGTGTTTAAATGTGAGTCGTTAGGAGTGTGAGTTTTTTTCTTACTCTGCATGTTATCAAAACTTATTTTGATTATTAAAATATTGTGTCAAGGGTCATGGTAAATAAAATAAGATTGAGATTTGAGAGTGATTAGGATTGTAGGCCATAAAGAGGGAAGGGTGAGTGAAGCTGATTCTTCATGTTGGTGTTCACTTTTTTGTGGAGTGTAGCTTAAGATTATGCAGTTTTTGTCTCTTGTGGCGAATAAAAACTGTATGTAATGTTGAATAACTATGGTTGTACCATAAACTCCATTAATTTGATCATTAAAGTATTTGTCAGAATTCCAACTACAGTAACTTTAATATTTATTATTTTGTAGATCTCTTATTAAAATTTATGGACTTGTGGTTAAGAAATAACATTTTTTTTAGAAAATATGTATATCAATAAATATTTGTATCTTAATTTGAGATGGGTTCATTCACTTTTCCAAAAAAAAAAAAAAATTGCTCTTCAAAAAATGTGAGAGTTTAAGAACATTATACAGAACCAAAACGGGCTTACTCATTCATATAAGGTGGGTAATGGTGATGGATCTTTTAGAAAACCCACTTAAAAAAAGGCTTGCAATTTGGAGATTTCCTTTTCATTCTAGTTCTTAAAGCCTTGTTTGTCCAAAAAGAAAAAGCTTGTAGTCTTATTAATGTTGAAGGAGCAATGATTGTAACACGCTGACTGGTCCAAAAGAATGTTGAGTCAACGCCTGGGCCTTTCATGGGAGGCTCCAACAACCAAGTGTGCTTCATTCTCCTTCCTTACACCGCAAATTATGCCAAGTATTGCATTAACTACTGAATTTGAGATAAATTCATAACAACTAAATTTATTTTAATTATGATTTATAATTTTAAAAATTCTATGCGTCAAATTCTTAAAACATTTTATCCAAGAGAAAAGATGTATTTATATTTGTCTAATAAAACTTCATTAAAATAAGAGTAATTACTCAATGTGTTTAACTAGACAATTGCATAGGACTAGACAATGCATACTCAAAAGATGGTGAACAGGGTGTTTTTAAAATTTTCAATTTTTGAAATTATTGTTGAAAAATCTCTTAATTTTGAAAAGTTATGAGATGATTTTAATTCAAATAAATTCAAAATAGTTTATGAAAATATTTGCGCATAAAATATAACAAATCAAAATACTTATACAAAATAACTTATTCAATTATATATAGGCAAGGCATCAATAAACACATACACAAAAGGATATTACTCTTTCAAGCATACCAACATCTAGGCAACAACATACATAATGAAGTATAAAATATTTAACAAATTTCAGCAATAAAAATAGAGCACAACCTTAGATAAACAATATCAACAAGAGCAAGATAAACAATACAATATAAATTATTAGAGAATAAGAATAGTAGGGAAAAAAGAATCAAACACAAGATTTATAGTAGTTCCCCATTTAAAACATGCACATGGAGAAGTCTTTACAGTAATTACTTAACCATAATTGAAAAATGATTGGAGAAATCCACTAAAAGAAAAAAAACAAAGAATTCAATTACTCTTTTTAAGCTAGGGTTGGCTTGACTTAGAATACCTAGAAATTTTTTAGATGAAATGAAAGAAATCACAAGGACAAAGAAGTTCAGATTACAAATTAAAGCTCTATAGGTGTAAATTCACTCAAATCTAGCTTGGATCAAAGAAATTAAATAAAGAATTGAAGTACAGATGAAATGAGGAAAGTTTGTCTTTGAGATATTAGGGTTTTGTAATGAAAAAGTAAGGGAAATATGTATTTATAGCAAGTAAGAGTAGCACACAGTATAATGGTTGTTATTTCAAAAATTAACCTCTATAATTAGAATTATAAGTTCAAAATTTAAATTACAATCAAAATTGTGAAGAGTCAATTCAAAACCTTACAATTTGAATCACAAAAATATTATATAAATGTCAATTTAAATCACTTTAAAATGCAAACTCTTTAGCACTGTTAAGTGGCTTGCAATTAGAATTGCAAAAATTGGTTCAAAAGTCTAATTTGAATCACCAATTTTTAAAAACACTTTGGCACTTGTCTTATAGTTGCAATCAAAATCATGAGCATAATTTAAAAGTGTTTATTCAAATCGTATAGCCAAAATTTTCTTTTTTAAAAGAGTTGTTTGAAATAAAAACTTTTCTATCTTATTTCAAACCTTTTGAAAACAATTATTTCAACCACAAAGCATAATTCTAAGTGTAAAAATTTGATAAATCATTTAAAAATATTTAACAATGCTTTGGAGAAATAATTTAAATTTTTTATAATAAAAACTCTTGAGGCAAATACTTCCAAAATTAGTTTCAACTTTAAGCTAAATTCAAATGAAATCTAAACCTTTATACATTTTAAATCCTAAGGCCGAAAGAAAAAGCTATGCCTAATGAAGATCTTAGATTTTTCTTGGTATTTTCAAACTTCCAAAGCTCGAATCTTCTATTGCTTCAATACTTGATGTACATCTCCTTTCTTGACTTTCTTCTTAAGTTAAACATGACAAGATTTTCCATTTGTTGACTCTAAACCTCACTTTTCTTCCTATTAGAGTTCCTATATAAAATACATAAACTATACAAGCTATATAGTAAGTCCAATATAATATTTAAGGATATTGATATGCATAATTCATATATGTAGAATAAAACAAGTTATTACAGGAACATATAATATCATCATATCATATATACTTATCAATTATATCATAGTATGCTTATTAAACTTGTACATGATATATCACTTAGCACATTATATATGATATAACACTTAACAAAAAGACATGTATAGCTATTGTAGTACTCACTTGTCATCATCAAAACTCATCATGTTGAACCTTAGGGCTAACAATTTCCCTCTTTTTTATGATGATAAATTACCAAAGAAAAATGTGTTTAAGATAAGGATTCAATCTAATAAGCTCAAGAAGATATCAAAACATTAAATACATAGCATATTTTTCTTTTCTTTTTCTTCTCCTCTTATTTGATATCAATAAAAAGGATAAACAAATATATTAAAACAAATTACCAACATTGCTAGTAAAACTTGTCATCTTTTGTAAGTAAAAACATATATCTTTATCATATGATTCCAACAAGATTTCTAAAATGAAAATTTTCATACCATAATCATATGAAAACATTTGTCAAATAAATAAGTCAAAGAATTTAGTATTTTACCTTCTTCTTTTAGGTAAACATGAGAAGACATTTTTGACATGTCATGAGAAAAAACATTAAAGGCCTTCATGTCAAAAGAAATATGAGCCATAACATGAAATAATGTATAATTAAAGCTCCCCCTTAAAACATGCTACATAAATACAATTTTTAAGGCAAAATGGTACAAACCATATGACCTTCGAGATAAAACAAAAGCCAACCATAAGTTCTGGTATAGCAAAGATAACACAATTGGAATCATGCTTAATTACCAATAATTCATAAAATTATGCAAGCATAATATACGATCAAAATATGTAAAGCATATACAAGAAACACTTTAAAAATCATTTTCTTTCCCTTAATGAAACAACATTGATTTTTTCTTGCTTCAAAAACATGTTCCCTTTCAAAAAAGAAGATTGAAAACACGAAGCACTTATGAGATCAAGACATATATGTTTACTAAAATATATAACCATTTTTAAGTATAGAAAAGAAAAATCTTTCTTAATCCAACAAATACATTTGAATTTCTTCCCCTTTCAAAACATTTTTTTTTTATAAAAATCCAAACTTTTGTGTTCTAAATATTGAAAAAAAGTTTAGGAGAAACATGGAAGGAAATATTCTTTTCAAACATGTTCACATAAAACATTTAGGTAATTTGAAAATCAATGGGCCTTTTTATTTTTTTTATTAAGCTAATTTTGAGAAAGATCAAAGAGCAATCATTTGAAATATTTGTATTTATGCATATCTCCTTCCAAAGTTTCCTTTATGAAAAAGCATAATTAAAACAATTTCCAAGTAACTAAGAGGCATATCTCAAGTATACATTATGAGAGGATATGCCTTAGGGATAAAAAAATATCAAAACTTTCAAGCTTTCCCTATGTTATAATGACAAGAAGCATGTAATAACAATTAAGCACTTTGTTGTCATAGCTAAACATATTTTTCATGATTTTATCCAAACCAACCAAGAACAACTAGACAAAAAGTATCATACAATCCAATATATATTAATGATCAATAAGAAGAGAATAATGATAAATATATTCATTTATTACAGCAATATAAAGTGTTTCTTAGTTGTGGTTATCTTCATTTCCATTACTCATCACTTTTGAAGTAAACATCATTGATCTTGATGAGTAAGGAGATTTCCTTATTATGCTTGCCTTTAGAAGAAGACTGAAAGCTATTGATTGATCATATTGAGAAATTTGTTAGCCTTGCTAGCATATATTCTTCAGTTTTGATGTTAAAAAAATTTTATTTAATATCAAGATCTAACTATGAGCTTTGAGTATTTGTTTATTTTGCAGATACAAGTTGATCAAGTGATATTCAAGATATCAAAAGATCCAACATTAGATTTAGTGTTTATTAATTTTTTTTCTAATATTTTTTATAAGTGAATGCTAACCTAATTTGATTCAAGTAACTTTTTAAAAAAAAAACACTGAAATTGAGATAGAAATAAACCACTTGAAACAAGTTTAAATAAAATGTTTTTCAAACAAAGTTTTCAAATGATTTTTTACAAGTGCAAGTTTTATAAAAATCATTTTTTACTATGTGAATTGATTCACGAATCAATTCATTGAAGAACTTTTGAAAATCTACTCAAATCGATTCAGTAATTGATTCATGAAGCAAAGTTTTGAAAAATATTTTTACCGAAGGTTAGAAATTTTCCTAAATCGATTTCCTAATTGATTCAAGACCCATTTGTATAATACTATGATTCGATTCAAAAATCAATTCAATCATGAACATTCATTATGATATTCATAAGTAAATCGATTCATTAATTAGTAACTGCTATGAATTGATTTATGAATCAATTCAAGGACTAAAAATTTGTTATTTTTTGAAAGTCGATTACAACAACTATAAACATCCCTAACTTTATTTCAAACTAATTTAGTTTTTACATTTTCTCATTTCTTCAAGTGCGAAACTCAAAGAGAAAACAGAGTTTTATTTGATTTACATCTACCCCATCAAATTTCAAAGGATCTTGAATTAAAATTAAAGAAAATTCACATTAGATATTTGAGATATTCATCTCAAACCTTGGTATTATATTTCTTACCATACTTTTTTATTACCTTTTAGATTTCTAGGTTGATAGAAATCTGGTTACTTGTCTTTTGTGATTTATAGGTTGATAGGAATTGGAGATATAAAGGAAGAGGTTGATCTTCCCTTTGCATCTTCTTTAGCTGTGAGATTGATTAAAACTAGTTGAAGGTTTATTGAATTCTTGAAATATATCTAGATTATGAGGTTGATCATAGTTTGTAGGAGATAGAAAAATTGTTGTATCTATAGGTTGGTAAGAGCCCAGTTTAAATCTTATTTAAACTGATGTGCAGGAGCCTAGTTAATTCCAGTGGTTATAATAAAAATTATCATTCAATTAAGGATTAATCCAATGGATGTGGACTTAAACTACGATTTCAGTTTAAGTAAAAGCACTTTAAAAATTTGTGTCTTTATTGATCTTTATACTTCTGCATATTTTATTTTTGCTGCATTTTTGAATTCTGCAATTCTGTTTAATTGCTAATTTGATCTAACTGGTTAATCTTTCCTTGGAACTCAACATTTCATCTAATCAGTTACTTTAATATTATCTTGATTATCTAATAGAATCTTTTTTCATAAACCTTATGAAACAAGAATTCAATCTCAAAGTAAAAAGTGTATACATATTTTACAAATGTAAAAAGGACAAGATCTTGATATTTTTCAGGACCTTTAAAATTATCATGTCAAGACTTGATCTTCCAACTCTTTCAATTTTCCATAATTCTGAAGATGATCTTTGAGTTCTTTCACAAATTACAAAGATTCTAGCAAACTTTTAAGAATAAAACTCAAGATTGGATATTAGGATATATAAAATAAATTCTAAAGATTATATCAAGGAAGAGGTTAGCTTTAAGCATCATTTAAACACTTCTTGAAACATATCTAAGGTTGACAGAAGGCATGTAGCAAGTATTATATCATCAATCATCTAACTTTGAAACTTAGGAGATAAAAGAAATTTTTTATAAAATTATATTGAAAGTAATAAGAATTTTTTTAAAACCTTCAAGAACAAGATTTATGAAGTAAAAGCATGAAATCATTAAAATGTATATGAAAAACGAACAGTGTAGGAGCAAAAAGGTATATCCAACCATCCAGAATACAAATATTCATTAATAACAAGCAATTGTAAAGAAATAAGCTCCTTTTAATGTATATGATCATTGAAAAACATGGGGCTATTATCTTTCAAAATTCAGACATAAGACATATAAACATTTTCAAGAAGCAGTGATTACATATTTGCTTTAATAGAAGGAATTATTTTCTTTTAGCACAAAGAGGAGATATCATTTTAAAGATAAAACTAAATATAACAATGATATGTTTAATCTTTAACTATCCTAACTTAAGAAAGATATAAAGCACATTGTGCATAGAGAGGGGATAGAGTGTACCAAACATTTAAATTTTCATTCCTCTTTATAGAAGTTCACTTCTTTCTAAGTTGATTTAGATTATCCTTAAATTGAACTTGTTTTCCATTTTCATGCTATGCTTAAGGAAGTATTACCTTCTTTCCCACATAATAATTCTAGATAATTTCTTTAGTATCCAACTAAGACTTGGATTCATGATGGTTAGATGACTATCAATAGAATGTGCTTTTGAGAAAGATTGATCAAGACAAGAAAACAAGCATAAAGATTATATTCTTAGAAATTAATTTTCAAAGTATGTGCATATCTTCCATATATAAACAAGAGACAATGAGGTCTAAGGAAACATATACTAAGCATTGTAAACCTTTACATTAAGTTATATTATAACCTTTTTTTTCAATTAATATTAAATAAAGTAATTCAAGAGATTTGAGAATTTGATAACTTAATATTTGTAATAAAAGGATAACTTTTTCCTACCCATGACTTCTTCTTTAGAGGTTTGAGTTTTTGCACTTCACCAATGTATGTTTGAAAATCTTTAGTTGTATTAATCCTTCTTTTTCTACCTTTTTGTTTTAGTGAAACTTTTATTGAAGATTTCTACTTTTTTTTTAAAATTAAATTGTCCACCTTTGCAAGAATTGTTTTGTATAATTAAAATACTAAGAGGACTTTTTGATACCCATTTCATTTTGGATCCTTCAATATTAGCACTAAAACTTTTAGACACTTTAGGAACGTAAATTCCTTTTTTCTCACATAAGATTTTCTTCTAATTAGGCATAAGTGAGAAATATAACCTTAAAGACCACAATAGTTGCAAACAATAGAATTCTTACTGGAAGATTATTTTTCTTGAAAAACAAATTTAGAAAACTTTGGCATTTCATAGAAATTGCATTTTGATTCAAGCTTATCAAGAGATTTTCTTGACTTTGCAAGAGTAAAATCTTTATTTTCTCTCAAAGACTTAGAAAATGTACAAGTTGGATGTTCAACATCCCTTTTGAATAAATCACTTCCAATTTGAAAGTTACAAGAAGTTGAACAATCAAATGTCATGGATATTCTATCATTATGCAATTTATTAAGTGTATGTAAGTCATTGTAATAAAGACTTTGTTAGGTTTGCTCAGTGATCAAATCGAAAAATAAAAAAAAATTGTAGAAAAATAAGCCGAGCAAACTACCCCAGATCCCGTTGATCTGGAGCGTTCTAACCATCTAAATCCTAAATAGACGAGTCAACCAACCTATTTGGCCAAACTTAGCTGCGAATAATGTCTCAAACTTGCTCCGTCGATTTGTTCCAGTCATCCCAACTTCTACCGGTTGCTCACGCCGGAAAACACTAGAAATGGCCTCAAACTTTTTGAGATTTTGATCCTCACACAAGTGCTAGCTAGGAGAAGAATTGAGATTTTTGACTTCAAAAGCCGAAATCGAACCACGGTGGAACCCTAGCAAAGCCGGTTGTTTCTCTATAATTTCCCCTTTTCTCTCTTGCGTCAAAACGCAATGACCACTAGGTAAATGGCAAACCCAAACGACATGTCGTTTGGCCAGCTTCCTTAAGCCAAAATGATATGTTGTTTTGCCCCAACTTGCCCCTACTGAAAAACTATTTTTCAGTCTTAATGATTTCTGCCAATTATAGTTTAGTCCCTGGATATCCTATATATCCAAATTGTGATTTTAAAGGCCATAACTCATTTTTTGTTTTGCATGTGATCCAGTAAGCCTCCAAAATATTAACAAAAGTCTAAAATAGCCTTCAAACCATTCAAAGGCATATAAAATTAATCTAATTAATTTTAATTAATAATTAATTTCTCCAAATTAATTACTCATGGACT
>JANHAO010011858.1:0-16721 GCA_026873985.1 Saraca asoca | reverse complement strand
GTCTTCATGAAAGTTGTAGATCTATCTCTTAGATTTCCTAAAAGATAAGAATCACATTAATTGGACAAGTGTAGCTCAAGATATACTCAAAATACAGAAACTGCAGAATTATGCAAATGATGCCAATTGACACAAATTCACAAATACATACTAACTCAGCTGGAAGTAAATCATTTTGGCCCTTAAAATGCTAAGTATAAGGACAAATAGATGTGTCAAATATTATGTTATCACCTATTCATAAAATTCATGAAAGCTATAGGAGCATTAGTCAATCCAAAAGACATCACCAAAAATTCATAGTGACCATATCGAGTACAAAAGGCAATTTTCGGAATGTCTTCCTTCCAAATTAGCAATTGATGATAGCCTGGATGCAAATCAATCTTAGAAAAGTATTGAGCACATTGAAGTTGATCAAATAAGTCATCAATTCTTGGCAAGGGATATTTATTTTTCATTGTGATTTTATTTGACTACCTATAATCAATACACAACCTTAAAGGTCCATCCTTCTTCTTTACAAATAACATTGGAGCTCTCCATGGTGAAGTGTTAGGTTGAATAAAACCTTTGTGCACTAAGTCTTGCAATTATACTTTCAATTTTTTCAATTCAACAAGTGCCATCCAATAAGGTGGGATAGAAATGGGGTCAATTCTTGGAGCAATATCAATGCAAAACTCAATTTCTCACGCTGGTGGCATCCTAGGTAACTCTTTAGGAAAAACATCTAAGAATTGTTAAACCACTAGTACTCTTTTGCCTTCTATAATAATTGTTCTATGTCCTTGATATAGGTCAAATAAGCCTCACATCCTTTCCTAATCATTTTCTTAGCACTCAAGGCAGAAATAAGGTTAACAGGAGCATCACTTCTGTCTCCCTAAAACAAAAGGGAATCTCTATCTAGTATATAAAAACTAATCAGCTTATTACGACAATCTACACTTGCATGATGTGTTGATAACCAATCCATGCCTAGGATAACATCAAAATCAGCCATATCTAACACAATCAAGTCAGCAAGTAAAATAGTTCCATGCATATCAATTCCACAAGAAAATATTGTATCATAAGCAATCAATATCTGACCCAAAGGAGTAGATACCAACAATAGTGATTCTAAAAGGAGTCGAGGTCTATCAAGCCATAATATAAGATAAGTAGAGATAAACAAATAGGTTGCACCTAAATCAAATAGCATATGAGCTAAATATGCAGTATCCTTATAAACTTGAATAACATTGAAGTAATTGTCATTAATACCATCAACAAATTTCCTAGCCTTGTCCCTCTCCTAAGGATCATATGCCTTGCAAACTGAGATAAGTGAAGAAATTGGGTAGCATACTCAAAGACTATCAACCTTTTTTGCTTAAGATTATTGAATTCCTATAATTTAGCATTTCATTGCCTTTTAGGAAAGAATTGTTGTAGGAAAGCCATATAAAATGTTTCCCAAGTGTTTGCTCTTTCCCCTACTGATCTATGACTCTCCTAACCCCAGTACTAATCTATAGCAAATTCTTCCAACTGGAATCCAGCCAACCTCACAACAACATCCTCCAAGCACTTAAAGACTCACCATAACCACTCAATCTGATTTGAAAATAGGGAAGGATCCACCGATGACCCAATGCCCAAATAACAAGGAGGCTTGAGCTTTCGAAACTCTTAAAGATAATTTCTAAAGTTCATAGTTGTTGGCCCTGTAAGAGAAGGAGGGGATGGTAGTAGATGTGTTTCTAGCCATCTTGTCATTATCTCTAAAGTCTTTGTTATGTCTATTCATCAACGACTCATTTATAGCTCTTTGCAAATTTCTTGCCCATGCCAGGGCTTCCAAAGTAAAAGGTCCTACTGAAGCTCTAGAAGTGGAAGGAGCATCTAACTCATGTTGTAAAGTCTTTAGTTGCACTTCTTCACATGTAGCCTTACCTCAGTGTCTAGCATAGCCTTGACCTCTAGCTCTACCTCTACCTCGAGGTCGTGGTTGTGAAGAGGATGGTTCATGTGAAGCACTTTTGGATGCTTCTTCAAATTAGCATCCAATATGATCCAGAGATCTAGTCCTGGGTGGAATCTCCCAATTATCAACCAAAAGGATTAGTTTAAGCAATATTCAGATATGTATATATGTAGAAAAAAAAGATTTAGGTATTGTGGAGATTTTCAACATATTTCATGGAGTGGGTATTAACATATCCTTATTCATATTTCATGCTCCCAGGCACACTAACATGAACTCAATATGTCTATCCCATTTTAGCTATTAGAGACCTCTAATTATGCTCCTAGACTCTAGACCATGCTCTAATACCAACTTTATCATGCCCTAATTTATGACACATGAACAATGTAAAAAGTCACCTATAGATAACTCTCTACAAGACTAATAATGCAATAAAACTTTTGAGGTTACATGTCTTCTATATGGAGAATGATTCGTCAAATACAAAACATGTAGGACATGAAGATAAGTCTAAACAATACTAATACATTTATCAAAATATTTTATCACATTTCTAACAAAAATTTGGCAAAGTTTCCCCTGTTTTTTGAAGCTTAGGCACTAGACCAATGCAATAGCTGAGGGCTATATGCACTATTTACAATCTGTACAACTAAACAAAATACAATAGAAGCCTGGACACCATAATGTACACAAACTACTGGGCAATAACTAGACACAAATACATAGATGACTCGACTATACCAACTACCAAAATACAACTGTCGATATGTGTTCGTGCTCTACAAAAGAAGTTCACCCAATCAGGGAGCAAACCTAGGTTCAGATGAATATGGGTGAATAGTGAGAGTGGCCTCAGGCTCTAAAAATAGAAAAGAAAGCGGAATGAGTTTCTTAGAAACCCAGTGAGCAGATAAACCTCTAGGAAACCAATGGTTAGTTTATAAATCATGTTCAAATGCAAAATAGTACAACATACATATACATAGATATAAACATTAGTTTGTAAACATCTTAACAAATCTAAAAGCTTCTGTTCATTGAGAAAAAAATTTCATTAAGTGTACTACTCATCAAGTCAAAATAAGAAACAAGTACAACGCTTTGTAGAATACTGATCAACTTGTACAATAAGGGATTCACAAGTGATTGTTTCTAAAGTAGTCAAATGATAGGATAGTTTCAATTGTTAATATATGGGTGGAATCCATTGGGTAATTCCTAAAGGCAACCTTACCTAATAAATATCAATCATCATCATTCACCTTCTTCATCCAACAAATATCCTCTCCTTATTCCTCCAACAGATATAATTCTATTCACAAGTGCACTTGAGGGTTTTCCAAAGGAATTTCCAAATGATCTATAAAAAAAATACAATATAAATCAAGAAGGAGATATCCATTTTTTTCATTAAACAAAATTCATTTGCAATACACACATCTCGTATTAGACAATCAATCATTATATCTAGATAGGATTTTTGTCAAACCTTAAAATTTCACTTTCAATAGTTCACAATCTTCATATACAGCACATATGGAACAATGTTCCAAATTCATCATATTCTATAACATGCTTCAAATACAAGTTCAATTACAATAAAGGTAAAAGTTGAATTCTATTTAATTTAAAATTTCTAGATAACAAGATTATATTCTAAAGTTTAAAGAAAGATAACCAAATTCATGTTACACATAAGTTTTGCTTTTTGATGAAAGTAACTAAATAAAGTTTAAATTACTATAAACAAAGCATAGTGTAGTTTTCCAATTTAAGAAAAGAAATAAACTCTTGTGAGCATTAACAAAGAAAAAGGGAGTAAATTATGCACTCACATCTAGATAGTAAGATGACTTCCAATTTTTTTTGTTTTTTGGATCACAACTAGCTCACCAAAACCTAATATCCAAAATTCAAAAACACCACCTAAAATCAATCTCTATTTGAAATAAAACACCTTAATCATTTAAATTCCATTTTTTAAGCACAAAAAATAATTAAAAATAAAATATATTCACTAATTTGGCATAAGGTTGGTTTTTTTTTCCTTTTTTGGCTAGTGCTACAGTTGAGCTTCGGGAGGGAGAAAGTCGGTCTAGTAATGGTCTCCAGCCTTTGCACTATAGTTGGCATTAGCTTTCATGGTGGAGCCATTGCTAGCGATGCAGAATAACTGCAGACTGGAAAATGGGTTATCAAAGAAGAGAGATGAAATGGACAAAAGATGAAGCAGAAGTTAGGCGAATGTGAAGGAAGCTGAATGGAGGTGGAAGAAGGACAATTATGGTAAGGATAGTCTTAATCTTCAGAGGAGAAGCAGGGGACAACAAAACTGGTTAGCAGTAGTAGAAGGCAATCAATGCTGGGTCAGAACAGTAAGGGAAGAGACTGAAGCTGAGCAGAAGATGCCAAAGCTAATGCAAATTAGTTGGAATTGCCAAATATGCAATGAGAAAAAATAGAAAAAAAAAAGCCAAGAGCAAGTAGAAAAAGCTGGCTAGAGAAAAAGGAGAGATCAAAATAGTTGTTGTTGCTAGTAAGAGGAAAAGCCGATCACTGGGAAAAGAAGAAGAAAAAGAGAGAAGAAGAAGAAACTGGAAATAGGGGGTCAAGGAGAAAGAAAGAGATAACACCAGGAAAAAGAAGAAAAAGGAATGGAAAAGAAAGAAAAAGGAAAAAGAAAAGGGAAAAATTATCGTTTAGCCACAAAATAAAATTAAAATACTTGCTATCTCAATGGAAAAGAAATATGTTAGACTATAAATTATCATCATCTTACAAATACACTACTAAAGTAGTCTTCCACATCTTTACTTGTAATGAAACTACTCCCTACTTCCATATTAAACAACTTACACAAGGTCTCAACCTCTAAAGTGATTGATTTTTCATCACAGAAGCAAATAAGTTACCATTTGTTACTTCTAGGTTTGTATAGAACATCCTAACATGCCTAGGGTAATATTTTGCACTAAATGTCACAAACTTTAGCAATTTATATGACACTCCTTCAAAAATTTAGGATTCCAACACCTTAAAGGAGAAACAAGTTTTTCCTTATATTTTGCATACCTCTGAAATCACTCATCATTCACTAAAACTTTTGCTCTTCAATAGCCACATTCATCTGATATGCAAGCTTATCACCAACCATTTTTATTTTCTATGAACCTGTAGCGTAATCATTAGTCATTTTGGTTGAAAAAGGAGAGAGAAATGATTTAGGAAAATTTTGGGTTTTGGAGATTTCGGTGAAATATGAAGTTTTAATCAGTTAAAGTTGAATGAAAGATGTAGGGAAGCATTTTAGTGAAGAGAAATTGGAATTTAATTGTTGAAATTTGAAGAAATTTGAGAGAGAAGGTGATTAGGTTGAGAGAGGGTGGCTACTGTTTTGAGAGAAGGTTTGGAAAAATAGGGCTGAAATTGCATGCATGGTATTTATAGACCTACCCTATGATTTGTATCATGATCAGAATCATGAGGCCAAAATTGGCTGAGCAATTTGAGTCACAATCATAATAACAAATGAATGGCCGATGAATTTCAACGTTGATTCAAATCACTTATTCAATCATGAACCTTGAAGAACAACATAAAACAATGCAAAAATGATTGATTCAAATCATAATTTGAATTGGAATGGCTTATTCAAATTGCAACCCAATGAAGTGACAAAAAATTTAATTTTTCAGCACCTCTCTAGAAACAAATCATGAATACCGATCTTAAACATTCAAAAATGTTTGAACAATATGAAAAATCAATTAAGATTAACTTAGCACCCACAAAACAAAACCAAATTGGTAGACTCTCCGATGTCTAAGTTGGGATTGGATTTAATTTAATAAGCTTCAGAAGATATCAAAACATTAAACACATAATATATTTTTGTTTTCTTTTTCTTCTCCCTCTATTTGACATCAATAAAAAAGGATAACTGACATATTGAAATAAGTGATGTTAAACAAACAATGTCATTATCTTTTCTTTCTATTTTTCATTATCAACTCTATCCATTTTTTTTAAAAAAAAAATGAAGAAAGCTTAAAAGGTAAGCAACATTTATTTTCTTTTGCTTCAAAAACATGTTCCCCTTTCAAAAAAAGAAGATTGAAAGCATGAAACACTTGTAAGATCAAGATATATGTGTTTACCAAAATATATAATCATTTTTATGCATGGAAAACATAAATCTTTCTCAATCCAACAAATACATTTGAATTTCTCCCCTTTTCAAAACACTTTTATAAAAATCCAAACTTTTGTCTTCTAAAACATTGAAAAGAAATTTAGGAGAAATATGGAAGAGAATATTATTTTCAAATAGTTCACATAAAATATTTAAGTAATTTGAAAATTCATGATTTTTTACTATCAAACTAATTTTGAGAAAAATCAAAAAGTAATCATTTGAAATATTGGTATATATATGCATATCTCCTTTGAAAGTTTCATTTGTGAAAAAGCTTGATTAACACAAGTTCCAAGGAACCAAGAGGTAAAGCTCAAGCATACATCATGAAAGGATATGCAATAGTATAAAAAGAGATCAAATCTATCAAGATTTCCTTATGTTTAATGAAAAGAAGCATGTAGCAACAATTAAGCACTATCATCACAACCAAGCATATTTTTCATGATCTTATTCAAACCAACCACGAACAACTAGACAAAGAGTATCAAGTAATCCAATATATATTAATGATCTATAAGGGAATAAGAATAGAGATACTCACTGATTGTATCAATGTGTGGTGCTTCTTGGTTATAGTGATCTCTCTTTTATTTCTCATAACTTTAAAAGCAAAAAAAAAAAAATCATTGACCTTGATGAGTAAGGAGTTTTCATTTTTGTGCTTGCCTTTGGAAGAGGATCGGAAGCTATTGATTGATCATGTTTGTAACACCTTAGCAGAGAGAAAAAAAATTGAAAATTGAAATCTAGTGGACTTTAATGAATATTTTGAATTTTTTGTTGTAGCCAAAATGTAATTTTTCCTTTTTTCTAGTGGACTTTGGTCAAAGTTTAGGTTTTAGTGAGGTTAAAATGCAATTTTCCCCATTTTACTTTTCTTTTTTTATTCCTCGTGCAGACCTCCTGACACACATTTTTTTTGTTCAAAAGCCTTCCTTTGCTTCTCTACATCCTCTTCATCTCTGGCAACCTAGCCATCGTCTGGCCTCTTCTTTTTCTCTCTAGTCCAACAACCTCTTTGCCGTGCTGGTTCTTCGAGTTGAGCTCTATTTGGCCTGGATGAAAACAACTATGGGACCCCTTGTTCTAGCCTTGCTTCTCTACTATCCTTTACTTTTTTGGCAACTAGGATGGACCAATTAGATGTTTCTCCTTCTCCTCTATCCGACTCCATCCAAGTAGTAGCTAGTCACTAGTCTCTTCTCTTCTGTTAATCTATTTTCCCTTATTCCTGGCAATCCTTCTAACCATTGGAGTTAATCAGTGCCACCATCCTCCTTCTTCAACTACCACCAATCAGCTATGTAGTCACCCTTCTTGAACTTATCTCCATCTTATCCTTCCTAGACGAGTTTCTTTGGTAGGCACATCCATTTTTTCTGGCCAGCCTCCTCGTCGGTGCCACCGTGAGTAGTAGACCAGTGTAACCATGCCAGTGACAACAATCATCTCACTTCATTTAGTCAGCCTCCCTTACCTTGCTAGTACTATGCAATAGTGATTTCATTTCTTTAGCCAGCCACCATCACTGCTGATAACAACTCCACCGTCAATCTCTCTTCAACGACCAGCGACTTCATTATGCTTTTGATATACTTATTCAATAGCACACCTAAACCACAATCGACCACTAGATAGTAGGTACTACTTCTTTCCAAGATTGATTTTTATCTACATGAAGTTATGCTAATTGAAATTTAAACATTGAAAACTACAATATTTTTGAAACAGAAAATCCATTGTAAGGGTACGTGAACATGGTAACTAGGGTTTGATAAGCCAATTTGGGAAAGTGGAAATTCAAAACAATTTCATTTGAAGTTATCTGGATCTCCTCAAGGTGAGTGGATAATCTTACTCTTTTATGAACCCCTTTTTACAAAATAAAATAAATTTTGTTATCGAAAACATTACCATTTCTAAGTAAGATGAATATTGTTGTTACTTTGAGTTGAATTTTTTACCGTATGATACATAAATGTCAAAATAATTTATCTTAGCTTATTTTTGCATCCTATAATAATTTCTATTTATAGAATCAATGATTTTAGCTTACCATGATATTGAATTTATGATATTCTTGAGTTATATGGTGCCTGAAAAGAATGATGATATTTTTTGGACTCTGATTAGAAATGTTTCTTATTTCTAGATATGTTTGGTATTATAATGCTTTTTGATGGATTATTAGCTTTTGAAATTTTGAATCCATTGGATATTCCTTAGAAAACCCTCAAGTACACTTCTGCTTAGAATATCTATTAGAGAAATAAGGGGAAAATATTTGAATATCTGAATGGTGTGTTTGGTGGATTATGGTGATATCTATTAGGTATGGTTACCTTCAGGAATTATCCTTTGGATTCCAATTATATTCAAATTTTCAAGATTCTTTTGATACTTGAACATCTATACATTTCAAAGGATTTCAATGAATCATTTTGTGTGATCATCCTGATAAGTAATTTTCCAGTATGTTATATCATGTAACAAATTTTAAATTTGTTGATTATTATGTTTATCAATATGGATTTTCTAATGGATTTCAAACATCTAACTTTAATCTTGATTGGTTTTACTAAATTGTTGAGTTCACCTATATGAATGCATGACTCGTTACTTGGATTTTCGAACATAAATTGAAAATTTGAGTTTTGATTTTCTATAGGATTATCTGCTCATAGAGTTTCTGTAAAACTCGCCCTATTTTCCTTCCTATTTTTTAGAGCCAGAAGCTACCCCTACCATCCACACTCATCCCTCTGATTCAAGATCTACTCCTTGACTGAGTAGATCTTTCATTGTGGAGTTTAAGGTATATAAATGGTGTGAATCTAGGCAGTTAGAAAAGTTGTTAATGTGCATATGTGTTGTCAAATTGTTGTCTTTAAGCTATAGACTATGTGTTATTTGGATTGTTGGATTTCCTAATTTTGCTATAGAGGTTGTGTGTAGGGCGTGTAGCCCTTGTTTGTTGTATAAGCCTTGTGCCCAAAAGCCTAGAAAACAGAGGAAACTCTATTGGATTTTCAATAGAAATTAGATGCTTCAATTGGGTTTTGGTCTTTGGTATGTTGAGTTAGATTAGGAAAGATTCTACATTATTAGGCTTGTAGAGGGTTTCCTAATAGTGACCTTTTACGCCAGTCACATGCCGTGGATCGAGGCATAACAATATTGAAAAATCTTCAAGTCAAGATTTGATCTTCCAATTCTATAAAATTTTCCACAATTTTGAAGATGACCTTTGAGTTCTTTTAAAAAAACACAAAGAATCTATTAAACTTTTAAGCATAAAACCCAAAATTGGAGATTAACATATATAAAGCAAATTCTATAGATTCTTCAAAGAAGGGGATAACTTTAAGCATTATTCAAGCACTTCTTGAAACATATTTAAGGTTGATGGAATGCATGTAGTAAGTATTATATCATCAACCAAGTAACTTTGAAACTTATGAGATAAAAAAAATGTTTATAAAGTTATTTTGAAAGTAATAAGAATTATTATTAATTCTTTAAAAAAAAAAAACTTTAAAGAACAAGATTCATGATTTTAAAAAACATTAAATCATCAAAACTTATATAAAACATTTTGAAGAACCAAGAGTAGAAGAGCAAAAAGGTGTAGCCAACCATCCAAAATACAAATATTCACCAACAACATGCAATTGCAAAGAAATAAGCTTCTTTTAATATATATAGGATCATTGAAAAACATGGAGTCATTATGTTTCAAAAGTATTTGTGACAATTTACATGGAGTCATTATGTTTCAAAAGTATTTGTGACAATTTACTTTAATAGAAGGAATTACCTTTCTTAAGTCCAAAAAGGACATATGATTTTAAAAATAAAGCCAAACATAGCAATGATATGTTTAATCTTTAACTATCCAAATTCAAAAAAGATATAAAGCATATTGTGTGTAGAGAGGATAGAGTATACCACACATTTCAATTTTCATTTCTCTTCATGGAAGTTGACTCCTTTGAGGAAGTATTACCCTTTTTTTCCTATAGAAAAACTATAGACCACTTTGGTACTCAACCAAGACTTGGGTCCATGATGGTTAAATGAATATCAATATAATATATTCATGAGAATGATTGATCAAGATAAGAAAGTGACCACCAAGATTTCCTTATATAAAGTTATGTCATCAAAGAGATAAAAGTATATGAAGACAAAGTAAGTCATGTATATAAGATAATATCTCATATGTGTATATGATTTTGATCAAGATGAAACATAATCTTTATTCAATACTCATGTCTTAAAACAATTTCACTCTTTTTCAATGAATATCAAATAGAGTAACATAAGAGATTTGAGAATTTGATACCTTATCCTTTGCAATCAAATGATGATTCTTTCTTACCTTTGGCTTCTTCTTTAGAGGTTTGAGCATTGACACTTCACGATTGTGTGTTTGAGAAACTTTAGTTGTATCAATCCTTTTTTTTCTACCTTTTATTTTGGAGAAACTCTTATTGAATATTTCTTCTTTTCTTGGCCAAGTTGTCCATCTTTACAAGAAATTTTCTGCTTGATTAAAGTACTAAGCAGACTTTTTGGTACCCATTTCAATTTAGGTCCTTCAGAGTTAGCACTTAAACGTTTAGACGCTTTATGAACCTAAATTTCCTTCTTTCTCACTCAAGATTTTCTCCAACAGGGCATAAGTGAGATATATGATCTTAATGACCACAATGGTTGCAAAAGGTAAAATTCTTATAAGAAGTGGATTTTTTTTTAAAAAAAAACACATTTAGAAAACTTTGGCACTTTGTAGAAACTGCACTTTGATTCAAACTTATCAAGATGTTTTCTAGACTTTCCAAGAGTATAATTAATATCTTCTTTCAAAAACTTGGAAATTGTACAAGTTGAGTATTCATCTGTTGACATCAGATTTTGATAGTGGTCCAAACACCGGCAAACGGGGGGATTCTTATGGGATTTCTGACCTTTGTTTGGTTTAAGCACGGTAAAACAGCAAAATAAACAAAGATGAAGGGAAGAGCAGAAAGAAAACACAGGGTTTAACATGGTTCGGCCAAATCCGGGTATCACTGGACCTTACGTCCATGGTAGCGTGTTATTGTGATGGTGTTTCTACAAAGTTACAGTATTCAATCTCTGTTTTAGTAGAGTTTCTGTATAGATCATCTCTCCCCTTTTCACAAGAGGCTCTCTCCTCATATTTATAGAGGAAAGGAGGCTACAATAGTAATTACATGTGCAGTAAATATGTTACATCAACATTTAATGTACAAGATAGAATATACAGCCTAAATCTCCTTTTTTAGCTATTGCAGATTGTCTTCTGTGGGTAGGCCCTATTTGTCCGTTAGGGCAAAGTATGACTTAGTCTTCTATTTGGCGAGCTCTCAGGTCGCTGATCACACTTTATTAGCCAAGTCATTTAGTCTATGGGCATGCCCGTCCTCGGAATGGAGAGGTCGAACTCACTCTCTCGCACACGAGCTTGGGTTGACAAGGTCTATTCACGATGCGACCTGGTGATGAGGCAATCTGGATGCTCTTCAAACTGGTCCTTTTGACGCTCTTAGGCTTCTCACATGTCCATCTAGGATGAACCGATTTTCATATATAACATAAGCCCCCAACTCTCAACTCGCTACAAAGGTTGGGAGTTAAAACTCTTCAATTTCTGATCAGTCAAAGTCTTTTCCCAAGACTGTCGTTTCATCCGCTCTAGGCCATGTTTCTTGTGGCACATGTCCAACAGTTATTGCTGAGTCAAACCTGGCCTTTTTTGAGGCCATAAATGATGATGGTTGGGGGAATAGATCTGGATCCTTTGATGGAGATGGCCCTGGCTCTATATAAGGGAGAGAGTATCCCTTCTGTCACTGCACTAGCAAACCATGGAGTTTCTTGATAAACCACCACTATTTCCAGCATTCTATCCTTCCATGGAGGCGTGTGTGTTCTGCTGCAAAAAGAGTTCAAAAGACTTGGCTTCCCTGCTAACATGGAGAGATCTCATATAGATCTCATACTATGTCCTCTCAGCTCTGTCGTGAGGCAATTGTTCGACCAGCCAAGCTCTTGACGCTTCTTGATATGCTTCCTTCATGAGGAGCTGGGGGCCGGAGATATAAGGAGTTGCAGTGTTGCTGCTGATTGTACATTGGAAGGGAGATTTGAGGACTTTGGTAGCGCACGGGCTCTGGTCAGCTAAAGTACAACCCTTTGTGGCTGATTTCTCTTCTTAGTCATAGGTTTTCCCTTTTGTATTCTGATTGGCTCGCATTTAGAGCTTTCTGATATATATCTGCCTCGTTAAGGTCTTTTAATGAATAAAGCTTTAGTTTCTTTCTGCAATTTCTGTTTATCATTTTTGTTTCTCATATAAACATTTTGGTTTGAATAATCTGTATGACCAGTGCATAATCAGAAGATAGCATGAGTTGCAGATTAGAGGGATCTCGTGCTCGGGCCGATCCTATGGCCAAATAAATAGACAAGTTAGTATGGGAATCATAAAATACTAAAATAAGTTTGCATGAAAGCTGCGAAATTAATAAGCAAGCAATCTCGTGCTCAGGCCGATCTTGTAGCTAAATGAATAAGTTCACATGAGAGCTGCGACATAATTGAGTTTGCATGAGAGCTACGAAATTAATAAGTGAGCGATCTCATGCTCGAATAAAGGGTGGCCAATCTTGTGGCCGGTGCGATCTTGTGCCCAAATAAAGAGGGTGGCCAATCTTGTGGCTGGGGTGATCTTGTGCCCAAATAAAAGGTGATTGATCTTGTAATCGGGGCGATCTTGTGCCTAAATAAAGAAGGTGCTAGTTAGGTGAATCACCTATCTGAGGAAAATTTAAAATCAGTAGTGGTATTCGAAATGTTTACATAATTCACAAAAATTACAAAAGTTCAAAGGGTCAAAAGACAGTCCTGATAGTAGGAGACTATTCTTGCTCAAGGTCCTACCAAGATGGTCCAAGCCGCTGCCTGGAAGGCTACACAATGCAGTCATGCAAACGACCTCTTTTGATGAGATCTTCGATAGTGTCTCTCAATGCCCACTACTCTAAGGCGATGTGTCTAAACTCATTATGGTATGCACCTCGATTGAGTCTAGACTTACTGGGAGTCTTCAAGGGTGGAGGCTTTCTGAAATCCTCTTTGTCCGTTTCCATTGCAAAGATCTTATCCTGAGCATTTGATAGGATGCTGTAGGTGCTGTGACGACCTGAAAATGGGGGTCATTCATCCTTGCTCTTCTTAGCGAGCTAGCACTAGGGGCTGTCATTCCCATTCCCACGGTTACTCCTCTTCTTATTTTGAGCTGAGCTATTCGCTTTGATTTTTTGTGGATCGAAAGTCTTTTCCCATCTGATTTGTTTTGTGGCCCGCTCATAAAACTCACCCAGGTTGCTAACTGGGGATTTGTACAAACTCTTGAATAGCTTTCCATCTTTGCGAAGTCCCGTTGAGATGGCAGTCAAGGTAGCCTCATCTGAGGGCTTCTTGGCATTGTTGACCTTGCACCTGAAGCAGGCGATATAGTCTTTCAGTGTTTCCTATTTACCCTAGGAGATCGTGGCAAGATGGCACGAGGGTGCGAGCTACTTCCTCAATGCTCGATACTGATCAATGAACTTTTTTTGGCACTCCTCCTAACTACTGATATTATGAGCTGGCAGGCTCCTGAACCACATTCAAGGGACTTCACCCAAAGTAGCGAGGAAGACGTGGCACCTGCCCAAGCGGTTATAGGTTTGAAGGTCCATCTGGATGTTAAACAAGTCCAGATGGTTGTGCGGATCGCTATCTCCGTCATATAGTGGAATGGCTGGGACTTTAAGCTTACACGGGAGGGGTTCCTCCACGATCTCTCTAGAAAATGGGGTTTGCTCCCCAAAGCGACCTTAGTCATTTTGAGCCTAGGGGTGCTCCTCCAAATGCTTGACTCTTTGAAGGAGACCTTCCACCATAATACCCAAGCCCCCCAGTCTTTGGCTAGAGATTTGGTGGTTTGGTTCACTGTTCCAGCCATATAGATGGCAATGCGAAGTCTGCTCCTGGTTAGCTTCACCGGAACATTCAACCTCGGGTGCGGCGGTCTCATCCCACCCATACATATTTTGGGCTTGTGCTTGCACCAGCATTGTGACTGTTTTAGCCAGCTCTCCCGTCATGTGTTCAAGTTTCTCCTGACGCTGAAGCCAGGTTTGTAGTCCGTTAGTGCCATTTGTAGTGGGGGCTGGTTGTACTGAGCTAGCTAGGGGGAAGCCAGTGGTTGCTCCAATGACAGGAGCCATAGATGAGTCCGTTGTCGAGACATAACCATCCAAAGGATGGGGTTGCACATTTGAAACTCTAGTGGCTCTTCCCTTAGCCATTTCAACAGGAAATGAACCAAAATCAAGTGAAATTCCCATAGACGGCGCCAAAAATGTTGACGTCAGATTTTGGTAGTGGTCCAAACTTTGGCCAACGGGGGGATTCTTATGAGATCTCTACCTTTATCCGATTTAAGCATGACAAAATAGCAAAATAAACAAAGATGAAGGGAAGAGCAGAAAGAAAACATAGGGTTTAACGTGGTTCGACCAAATCTGGGTATCACCAGACCCTACGTCCATGGTAGCATGTTATTGTGATGGTGTTTCTACAAAGTTATAGTATTTAGTCTCTGTTTTAGCAGAGTTTCCATATAGATCATCTCTCCCCTTTTCACAAGAGGCTCTCCCCTCATATTTATAGAGGAAAGGATGTTACAATAGTAATTACATGTGCAGTAAATATGTTACATCAACATTTAATGTGTAAGACAGAATATACGACTAAATCTCCTTTTTTTACTACTACAGTTTGTCTTCTATAGGTGGGCCATATTTATCCATTGGGGCAGAGTATGACTTGGTCTTCTATCTGGCGAGATCATAGGTTGCTGATCACACTTTATTAGCTAAGATGTTTAGTCTATGGGCGTGCCTGTCTTTGAAATGGAAAGGTCGAACTCGCTCTCTTGCGCATGAGCCCGGGTTGACAAGGTCTCTTTGCAATGTGACCTAGTGATTAGGTGATCTGGATGCTCTTTGAACTGGTCCTTTTGTCGCTCTTGGGCTTCTCATGTGTCCATCTAGGACGAACCGATTTTCACATATAACATCATCATCCTCTTTTTCAATTTAAAAATCACAAGAAGTTGAATAATTAATTAAATGTCATGGATATTCTAGTTATGCACTTCATTAAAAGTATGCAAGTCATCATATCAAGGACTAGTATTAAGATTAGAATCATATACTTCCAAATTCTTTTGAGTCACAAAGCTTGATTGACTCTTCTTTGGGACCATCCTTTTCTCTCTTTTGGAATTCTTCATCAGGAGACATGAAACACATTTCACATTCGTACAAATCCTCTTGTAGATTTTACCTAACAATATCTTCCTCTATTTCTTTTTCATTTTCATACTCAACACAAACACTCTTATCAATAGAAAAAATGTTATCAAGATATAAAGTACTATAATTGCAGTTTTGATAAATGAAAGACTTAAAAAGGAGAAGGAATTGCATTTCTTTTGGATCTTGTCATTCATCACTTTTCTTTTGTTTTTAATTGTTATTATCACTTAAACTTAAGACGTACGCATGCAAATTCACTACCTTAATTCCAATCCTTACCAGAATCTTGATGCTTCCTCTCCTCATTTCTAACGATGTTTTTTGTGAACATACATCCAAAGTGTTTCTTAACACCTGCCAACCTAAAGTATTGATAGGAAATGTGGTTGAAAAGCAGCGTCACTTCTTTCTTTCTTTTTTTTTTCTTTTACTTTGAGCAATGTATAACCCAACTGATTTTCTAGATAATTGCAGAGAAAAACATTGTAACCCATAAAGAAAGATATTACTAAAAGGTGATAAATATAATAAATATAATAATAAAGTTGTTTGTTTATGTTGTCACATTGAACAAAGGCTGCTTCATAATGATTTATCTTCCTTTGATGCCTCCTACATTTTCTATCTCTATCTTTGGTGTTAACTTTGGCTTCACAACGTTTGGGATCAAAATGACTTGTTCTGAGGCGTAATTTGCCATGCCATGCTATTCTGAAACTCACCATTGTAAATTATTTTATAACCTTTTGTTCAGGTAAGGCCTTCTTCTCTGGATTGCTAATATCCCTTTCTTGGATTGCTAATCATCTTTAAACTGAAAATGATTTTTTTTTCTGACATACATTGGTTGACTATAAATCTCAATTTTAAAATCAACAGAAAAAGAAAAAGTTATTTCAATTAACGTTATGCTAGGCAACAATATTCAAGCGTCCTTGGGAAATTACATGATCTCATTCTTACTAAAAAGTCTTCACATAATTCTTATGTCTGAAAGTGATCTATCACTTTGTTAATCACAGCAGCTATGGCAGATGAAGGGTCATCGTCATCATCTTCTTTCAGCCATGGATGGACTTATGATGTGTTTGTGAGCTTCACTGGAGGAGATACTCGTTACAGTTTCACAGGCAACCTTTGTAATGCT
>JANHAO010011857.1:0-16718 GCA_026873985.1 Saraca asoca | reverse complement strand
TCATTTCTCTTATACTTTCTCTCTCATCCTCTCTATTTTTTAACTTAAAATAGATAGGAGTATTTTGGACAAAAATATCAAGATTTCTAGGAAAGTTATATTAGAACCAAACGTAGGAATGTCTAACATTCTCAAGAATGTTTAAAGTAAACCAAACACATTTTTAACATTCATAGGAAACATGATTCCCAGGAGATATGATTCCCAGGAATGAAAAAAAAATCAGTGTACCAAACGCCCCCTTAGTTTTATATCAAATAAAATCTAATTAAATCTACCATTGACTATATATTTGCGCGATTTTGTTAAGTAAGTAGTATTATTCTCAAACAAGTGTCAATACACATTTTCTTATTTCAAAGGATAATTTTATTATAAATTCAATTTTTGTAAAAAAAAATTTGAGTGTTTTTATCCTTATATTATTTTTTTTACATTAAAAATTACATTATTTATTTTAAAATTAAAAAAATAATTTAATAATAAAAATACTGATCTCTTAAAAATTTGAACTTAAACGTAAAATTGTCTCAAAGAGATTGTGGAAACTTTCGAAAGACATTTGGTACACTATTGACGGAACCCAACAGTAGACTTCACGATCATATCACAATTTGGTTGGTTACAAGGTTCCCTTGTTGAGCAAGGGTGGTGGCTTATTGATCCGTGAGAAATTTAAAGCTATAAAGATTTTTTCTTTTATCAAAATGCCTTCAAAGGAGGTCGGCACTCCATTTTTTTTTTTACCACCATTTGGACTACCAAAATTTCTTAGATTTGGTGTCTAGGTGTCAAGTGTCTTAATAAAATAGACCAAAGTTCCACCACCTTTGAGTTAGAATAACTCCTGCCCCTTAACTTGATATGCATCAATTTCCTAGACAAATTCCATATTGAAATGATAAAGCTAATACTATGTCACGATTCAAATTGGATCCTGATCGACCCTTAATTTAAAGGACGATTCTACAGGACAGGTACCTAGGATCTCACTAAATCCATTTATGATTTTCTATGAATCATTTTCTGTCAAAATCTAAAATATTTTTTATTAAGACCATTATTTATCATTTAAATATATTACTGTAACAAAATCGTAATATAATCGAGTTACACTAGTATAAGATCGTCAATCAAGAAATGAAGATAAAACAATTACAAAATTGTAGAACAAATCCAAAAAATATAAACAACAAAAAATAATGAAAAAACTTTTTATTTATTGATGAAAACTTGTTTAGGATATTATACACATAAAAAAACACATATTTATAAACTTCATAAGTGATTCTAGAACTGAACAAATTAGATTTAACCTTGGACTAATATACGATAGTAATTTCTAAATGATTATTGACATTTTCTAAAAGACTATTCGGTAATTACAGTAATAACTCAACAAATATTTATATCAAGAACCTAGACAGAAGTGAAAAGACTTTTGAATAAATACTCTTAATGTTTTAAAGAAAAATTACTTTGATATTCTAAACACTCTCCCTAAAAATGATTTTTTTTATGCCATGATTCCTACAAAAAGAAAGGAACTCATTGGAAGTAAATTCCCTTTTATTATCAATCCATAGCCTTTTGATTTTCTTGTCAAGTTCATCTTCTACAAGAGTTTTGAACTTCAAAAATCTTGAGAAAACTTCTAATTTGTGATTCATAAAATAAATCCAAGTCAATGTTAAAAGATCATCAATAAAAATCAACATATAATGAAAACAAGATTAGGAAGAGTTTCTAGTTAGATCAATCAAGCCACTATGAACCACTTCCAATAGAGTTTTAGGTTTTGAGGGAGGGTTTATCAAATGGAAGATAATGATACTTCTCATATTGGTAACCTTCACAAACTTCACCTCCATGAAAACTAGTTAAAGTAGGCAGTCCATTTGCTAAGTTTTTCTACACCATTGCTTTAAATTTGGACATGTTGATATGGCCAAGTCTAGTGTGCCATATAAAGGCATTATCATTTGTTACTCATCTTTTCAACATAAGTATTAGAAGTCAACAAAACAAACAAATCTTCAACCATTTTCTCAATGTGAACTACATCAGCCTTTAACTCCTTAATATTATGAAGAATTTAACATCATGAGGATCAAATAATAAATAATTACCTCTATCCAGAACATTGGCTATTGAAAAGAGATTCTTCTTTACTTTAGGAACATGATAGACATTTGAGTGTAATCCCTTGCTCCTGATCACCACACTTCCTTCCTTCTCTATAGAATGAATTGTGTTATTTGGTGTAATGATTCCACCCTTTCCTTTATAAGGATGAAAACCTAAAAACATTGAATCATTTCCAGCCAAATGATGACCATATCTAGAATTTATGATCCAATCCTTATAAAAAATGATAGAGTCTAAAAGATTTGTGTCATTTTTTGCTATGAAGCACTTGTCTAAATCTTCATCTTGTTTCTCCACTTTAGTTACATTGCTTTCTTTCATTTTCACACGACAATTTTTCTTAATATTGCTCATCTTGCCACAACTATAACATTTAATCTTTCACTTATAACCTTTAAAAGGTTCATTAATATATTTGGTATGATTGTTAGAAACTTTATCTAATGAGGCCTTGTCAAGCTTCTTCTCCTTCCATTTGAAAATCTTCTTTCTTATAAGTAAGGCATTTCCTCTATCATCTTTTATCAAGACACCAACCATTTGCATGGCTAAAGATTCTTGTGAGGACTAGAGATTCTCAAGCTCTTCCAAGAATGGTTGTTAAGCCCACCCTTGAATTGATGAAATAAAAGGAATATATTTTGGTTTCAAGTCATGAACAATATGACACTTCATTCTTGTTTGAGAACTAGGCTCTTCTGAATCTAACATAGAAATTTCTAAACATAAGTTCTTAATTTTTAGATTGAAGGGTCACTTTACTTGGTATTAGTTAACTCATTCTCAAGAAATTGTAACATAGCCTTATTCTTTTTGTTGAATAATCTATCAAAGGTCTCGCAAATCTAACTTGCCGATGTATCACCAACAATATGATCATACAATGAATAAGAAATTAATCTCTTCAAAACAAACTTATCTGTGCCATTCTTTTTCTTCCATTGCTTGAATTCTTCAAAACTCTCATCATTATCATTATCATTGAATTTTGGAGTAATAGTGCCATCTCCACCTACTATATCTCACAAGTTTTCACCAACTAGACAAAACTCTAAACATGTCCTTCATGCCTTGTGATTGATCTGGTTAAGTACCTCTACTCCAAAACTAGTCCCATGTCCACTAAAATCCATCTTTTAGAAACCTAGTTGAATATCTTCACCAAAGGATCTTGCTTAACACTAGTAGCTCCTTCAAAGCTCTTGATACCTTTTAATGAAATTGTAGTGTAATGGAGTTACACTAGCCTAAGATTACCAACCAAGGAATGAAGATAAAATAGTCACAAAATTGCTTAACAAATCCAAAAGATATAAACAACAGGAAATCATGGAAAAAAAAATTTTATTTACTGGTGAAAACTTGTTCAAAATACTATACATATCAAAAGACACATATTTATATACTTCATAGATGACTCTAGAACTGACTGGATTATGTTTAACCCTGGACTAGCACAAGATAGTAATTTCTAGATAACTGTTGGCATTTCTTAAACGATTATTTGGTAACCACACTAATAATTTAGCAAATACATACATCAAGAACCTAAACAAAAATGAAAAGACTTTTGGATAAATTCTTTTAATACCCTAAAGAAAAAATTAGTTTGATATTCTTAACAATTACTAACAAACCTATAGAGGAAGAAAACATCTCTACTACTCCAATAGGTCCTAAGTTTGCAGTAAACATGAGTTCTTCAGTCAGACACTTATCTAATTTAGACTTGATTAGGTTGCACCTTGAAGTTATATTAAACCCAAAGATTATTAAAGTTCACATAGTTTAGGTAATAGCTTTTCAATCGTTGATATGTCCAGACCTAACTTGTATAAAAAAATGCATTTTGGACTTCAATTATGTTAAGAAATAGGATAAATTAAACTCACCTCCCTTTAAGTTTAGTATAATTACACTCACATGCTTTCTTTTTTTAGAAATATACACTCACCTCCATTATTTTTTTCGAGGAGGGGAGGTGAGTGTATGTTTAAAACAAAGAAAAATAGAGGTGAGTATATATGAAAAAAGGGAGGTCAATATATATTTTTGAAAATAGAAAGGGTGTGAGTGTAATTATGCTAACATTTGGGGAAATGAATGTAATTTGCCCCTAAAAATGATATGATTCAGGGTTTGCATCAAATTCAGAAAGTGTGGATTGAAAAAAAGTGGGTTTCTCCTATTCTAGGCAAATTTATAGGAAAACTCATCATTGCAAGAGGAAATGTAGTATGCAATGTAATGAAATACAAGCATTAACCATTAATACAACTAATCTATATATGCATTTCTAATAATTATGAATCAAAGCAATCATACTCATTTAGAAATCCATTGGGTGAGAAAATATTTGAACTCATACAATCCTAAAACACTAACCCCTTGATTGGTTAGAAAGAA
The DNA here is from genome assembly GCA_026873985.1 of Saraca asoca. NCBI lineage: Eukaryota > Viridiplantae > Streptophyta > Magnoliopsida > Fabales > Fabaceae > Saraca > Saraca asoca. Next base: position 12,164 of record JANHAO010011857.1, on the reverse strand, counting down.
AAAAATAGAGGAAAGAAAATGAGAAAAAAAATGGGAGGAAAGAAAATGAGAAGAAAAGAAATTGTAGTTTTATTGATTGGTTGAAAAGAAAATAAGAGGAAAAAAAGGAAAGAAAACGTAATTTTTCTGATTGGTTGGAAAGAAAATAAGAGAAAAGAAAAGACAAAATTTTTTTTTTTGTATAGTATTTTAATGTATACATAAGAAATTCTCAAGGAGTGCCTTATCAAATCTACTTTGGGAATCCAGTCCTTGTTTTTGCCCTTTGTTGTTCTTGTTATCTTTTTTGATGCAGATGTTATTTTTCTGCTTTTGATTTTAATTTGTTTTCTAAGAAGAAGACTAAAGCTTAGCATGTTTGCCAACTCTAACCAATTTCTTGATTAGAGTTGTAGAATCTACACTTCCTAAAACTGTTACTTTCTACTGATATGCATTTATTTGAACTTGGTAAATACTTGTAAAACATCAATTACAATAGCCAAAAAGTAAAGTAAAAAAAAAATAGTCTAGATTCTTAACTCCACATATTAAAAAGTACAAGAATATATTATGTTTTTCCACTTTGAAGGACAACAATAAGAGATCTATTTCTATTATGGCCAAATTATTCATACCTTTTTAATTATAAACTGAAATATTTCATCTTTTTTTTTTTATAAATTCCATCATTCTACTTATATTATCTATAGCAAAATTAGATCAAAAAAGTTAATTGATACCACTATTGCTATCATTTTCCATCAAAGAGATTTCACTCTGGATGGAGGAAATTCCTTTGGAAGCTTTTAGAAAAAGAAAAAAAAGCATTTTATGCTAGATTTCTACCAAATACAGCAAATCAGTACAAAAAAGGCAAGAACAAATCTTGCTTTAACAAAATATTTGAAGATTCCTCTGGAAACACTCAAACAAAGGTAATATACAATTGGGTATGATTTTATAATTTCCAAAATATGTTATAATCTATATCATGAGTTCAATTAAAAACAAAATTCTTTAAATTTTCCTTTTTAGTATAATTTCAGTTTCTACTTAAGCAAACAAAACAACTAAGATAGATATAGTAAAAGGAGCAGATAGAGGTAGTAGTGACCAGGAAGTAGTAAGCACAACACTAGCAAGCAGAGGAAACAGATCGAGGAAGCAGGACTAGAACAAGGAAACGACAAGCAAAGAAATAGATGGAGGAAGTAGCAAGCAGAGAACCAGAATGAGGAAGCATCAAGCAGAGAAGTAGATTAGTGAGCAAAGAAGCAATTCTTCGGCAAGAAGAAGAGTAATTCTTTAGCAAGCAGAGACGTATCTCGTGAGTTTTCTACTCATTTTCCCCTCACATATGGGCGAAAATTTTTTGGTGTGGGGCCCACACATATTTTTTCACTCATTTTTCTTTCCTTTTCTTTTCTTTCCTCTACCAAGCAGAGCCATTCCCCTTTTTCCACCTAAGTTTTCTGCTGATATTTTCTTTCCCCCCTTTTTCCACTATACCAAGCAAAGCATAAAGATATCATACTCATGCTATAGTAGACTATATGCAATGAAGCAAATATATATATATATATGATCATACAAATATGCAAATTCATATGAAATATATTAATGTGGGAAATAATCAAACTCATATAACCCCAAAAACACTAAAAGCAAATCAGACGCATACAATAGTGAGCACACTGGGTAGTGACTCATGCACAAAAATGTGATCATACAAACTACATACATAACATAAGAAGTAAATTACAATCAGATTCATGCAATTGAAAAGATAGAATTAGATTCATGCATAGAATCATAATTTATTAATAATCATTCATAACTCATAATCATGAATAAAAGTTGCAATATATGCATCTATTAGATGAAAAGAAGATGCATGTATTATATGCATATGGATAAACAAACCACTAGGATTTACACATATTTAGACTCTTTGAACATGACTAGCTCTTTGGAGCTTGAAGTCACATTTTAGAAATTTCAATTTATGCATAAAGAGAGAGAGAGAAATTAATAATCATACTTTTACGTTAAACCAGTGTGTCCTTAGTGATGACTAGAGGAGTCTTAATAATTAGAGTTGAGGAATGTTGATAACTCTTCTCATTCTCTTTAAACATCTGTTGAATTGGAACAAACTTCAAACATAGACATCTCATATTGGGCTTTTCATGATACTGAGCCCACTATGGTATAATATTATAATAAACTAGTAAGCTAGAAAATTCAGAACTTATATAGAAGCATTTTAAAAAATAATAGAGTTGTGATTGTTATGTTCAAAGTTGTGTTTGTGATATTTGATATTAATTTTATTGCTTAAGATGAAAAAAAGAACAAATAGGAATAAGGTTATGTTATATGTTAGGGTTTAGGATGTTAGTTTAGTTCTTAGTTAACTTATAAGAAAAATAAATTTAATTCCTAGTTTTCATGGCTCAGATGAAAAAAATAAATAGGAATAAGGTTAATTATGTTATGTTGGTTTTTAGTTAAGTTATAAGAAAAATATATTTAATTTGTAGTTTTTATGCTTAGGATAAAAAAGAAATATGAATAAGGTTAATATTAGGTGAATTTTTAGTTAAGTTAAAAGAAAAAAGATTTAATTCCTACTTTTTATACTTAGGATGAAAACAAATAAATAGGAATAAGGTTAATGTTAAGTTAAACTATATATTCAATGCTAGTTTTTTCATACAAATATTAGGACATGGTCATGGCATAACTAGGGGAGCTAGCATGACCCCTAGAGGGCATGGTCATGGGGGGGCATACCAATTCCACACATGACCTTACCACACTTTATTCTACCACCACACCTTTTTCTTAGCCTATTACACCTCCTTTCCACTCTCCAATATATTAATCATCCGTCTCCACACCTGGCTTACACACCTTTCAATGTGTTGGCTCCTCTATAGTTCAATTTATTGCATCCTCCTAGCAGCAAGCTCATCACTTTCCAATCATTGAGAAAGATATTAGGCCTTGGATTAAGTCAAAGGGTAACATGTAAGTATAACTATAATTATTTTTTTATACTTATTATATTTTATTTGTTATAATTAATCATGTACTCTTTTTAGATGTCAATAGGTTCACTGACTCTACATCTACCATGCAAGCCATACTGTCCATCATGGAGAGTAAATTTAATGGCGCATGTCCCTCTTGGAGGGAAGTGGACTTTGAGATAGAGGGTTTGTGATGTAGGATGTTTAAGGTAAAAATCATACATATATTTATTTTATTTACTAATTTTAATTGTTTTGCAAAACAAATATAGGTGGAACCATTACAATAAAGCTACTATCAAGAGGAACTTCGACTTGAAGGTGGCAGAACAACTTCAAGACAAGATGAGGGAGGCTTGGGATAAGGCCCAAAAGCCTTAGTAGATCATCGAGAAGGCCTAGGGAAGGCTTAGGCAGACTTAGGATGCTTAGGACTATAAAAATGTCTTTGAACGAAACAAAAAGAACTAGGTCTCCACCAATGGATAGGGACTCGCCTACCATATTGGCGGTTCCATCTCTGTCATTGAGCATAAGGGGGCCTTGGTAAGTATTCACATTCATTCAAGCTTTCTTAGAGTTATATTTTTTTTTTATTTGATTTACATTTAATACCTAATGCTTTCAATTGCAGGTGAAGACATTAGGGAGGCTGCCCAATATCCTCAAGGTGTTCAGACACATCTAACATAAAAAGAAGGATAATATATAGGTGGATGAGTGATTGAAGATGACTTATGTAAATGTCCTTTAATTTATTTATCTTTTCAAGTTAACAAATTACTATGAAATTTTTAATTTTTTAACTTTTATTTTTTAAAGCCTAGAGTCACTCTAAAGGTTGTAGAGATTTTGTCCACCTAACCTTCTACAGTCGATGCTTCTGTTGCCTCACAACTCATTCCTAAGACTGAGGAGGTGGCTTGACTTTAGACAATTGATGGGTCAAATGAAGACTAAACCTAAGGCCTTGGTGCATATATCCTTTCTATTGGTAACGGGCATTCTTTGTCTAATAAGGTCGTCAGCAATGAGGAGATGGACGACCTCGAAAGAAATAGAGCATTGAGTCACGACTTTGAATGATGGGATGGCTTGCGTAGGGAAGCAACCTTTAAGTAAAAATTGTTTAGTCATAATCAGAAGATTGCGAGCTTCAAAAGGAAGCGGGAGTATAATGAACTAAGGTTTAAAATCATCGTTGATGCCCTGAAGCTATGTTCTAGCATTCTTGAGAAGCACTCCAAGCACGACAATGAGAAGGAAAAGCAGTCGGATAAGTAGGATCACTAGCATTAGTTAAATGATCCTTAATTTTGTATTTTTTCATTTTATAAATAATATGGATAATATTATAACTATATTTATAAAAATGCATTTTCTTTATTTTAACATTATCAGCATCATTTTAATCAATTTTAATATTTATATTCATAAAAATAAAAAAATTATATATCTACACTTTCCCACAGCAGGAAAGTAATGTGCATGATTCTATAAAAAGTTGTAAGCTTTTTTTTTTTTGGTTATAAAAATCAATTATTAATATATAATTAATTATTTTTGTAATAATTATTTCGTCATATATCCAACAAGTTTGCCGTTATAATAGAAATATGGGATTTATTATACATAAAATCTATATAAAATTATAATTTTTATTAAAAAAAATGTATATATTAAATTACAATTTTGTGTTAGATTTTTATAAAATCTGGTTAAAATCTCCAAACATGCATAGAATCGTAAACAAGTATATAAATTGTGATAGAACGGACAAGAATAAAAGAACAGTAAGGAATGAGTGAAAAAGTATGTGGTTTGAATGGACTAGGTACTTGTTTCATGGCATTATCGATGGGTGCCTTCTGTTAGAGACTAAAAGGCAAAGTCTAAGTGTTGGATAAAGTTAAATGGAGTACGTAGGGCAGTGTCGTGTGCTTAATTAGAGCCACAAGTGAGTACAAGAAGATATCATGGAAGCTGCAAAACCACTTGTTATATATTTCGGTACACTGTAGATTTAGTTGGGAACCCTGGAAACAGGAGACAAAAGATATCATAGGTTATACTACCAACTGGTTTTATTACAAAACTGCACCGTTTCATTTCGTAATAGGATGATTTGACATTTTTCACTTTTTTGTTGATTTAATGTTTGATTTGACATAAACTTAGAATCAAGTTATACAGGAAGTTGTAAATTTTATAAAAAAAAAATCTGAGATGTTATATTTATCTTGTAACACAGTTACAAAAAGTTGCAACACGTAAATTTATAACATTATGTTAAAAAAAAAGTTACAACCTTTTTTTAAAAAAAAATATTGTGAATAATTTTTAGGTGCAACAACATTAATTAATGTTACAAAATTTATATAATGTAATGCAACTTTTTTTTCAAAATAATTGCAATTCAATTAAAAAAAAATAAAAACCTAACAAATTTTTATAGAGATCTCATACTCATCAAAAGTTATAAGTATAATGGCTATTTTGGAAAATTTTCTTATATAATTTGCAACAAAAATTATTATGAAAAGTCATTTTGTAACTCTTTCAAAGAAATTAATTTACAAACTTCTTGTAATTTTTTTTTTTTATAAATTGTGCAACTTGCAACTTGTTAAAGAAAAGTTACTAACTTTACGTGAAGATATAATATTTGAAGAAAAATTGTAGCTGATGAAATTTATTTGCATGTGTTTTATAAATTGTTATCATATTTTTCAAAAATTATTGAAAATTTGTCTATAAAACAAGTTAGAGTTGTTTTAAGGGAAAAAAATATAACTTTAACAAAATAGTATGCAGATTTTTTGAAAAGTTACAACACTATCCTTGTCTCAAAATTAATTGCAAGTAATCTACATAATTTTATAATGAAATTAGAAAAAAATTGTAACCAATGTTTTAAAATCTAGTTCGATCATTAATTTGACAATGTAATCAGATTAAGGTCAAACCGATTTAATTGATCAAATCAAGTAATTGAACCGACTAATTAATATATATATATATGTAATTGAAAAAATTAAATCTACTTAACTAATATAAGTATATTTTTTAAATACAACAAGTAAATATTGATCTTACTATAATTACAATCATATAACACAATTTTAATTAAAAATTCCTTTGTTTATACTTTATACTATTAAATGTAAATTCTTTAATACTACCATGACGCAAAAAAATCAAAATTGAATGTCAAATCTAATTCAATATCATTAAACTTAAGTTTTTTAGTTTTTAAGACTTTGGGTTAGGGATAATGAGATTTGGATTGGATATTTATGGATTAAAAAATTTAATTTTTTAGAGTGACATTGAGATTAAAGTTACTAAAAAAAAAAGGGATCTATTAGATCTTCCAAGGGATCGGTTTAACCAATTTTTTATTAGAGTTTATTAAGTTAAATAGGATTTTTGAATATTTTAAATTTGAGGGTCAAGTCATTGAATAATGATTTAACCGATTAAACCAACTAAATCAATCTAAGTTTCGTAACATTGTTTGTAACCTTTTAAATTATTTGTGCAAATGCAACATTTAACATTAAATCTTGCAATTTAAGGACCCATTGTTGCAGTTGTTAAATTGAAAAGCAATCTTGCAAAGTTATTAAACAGTCATCTTGTAACAATTTCGTTGCTTATTGCAATTATTAATGAGTTCAAATAAAATTATTCTTCTTTGCAACCTTTTGCAAAAAAATTTGTAACTTTTTTATAAAATATTGAAACATGTTACAATATCATAACTTGGATTTTATATAAAAATTTGTAAGTATTTTTATTGAAATAGCAACTTCGTTCATAAAAATTGTAAGTTAAATCAATAAAATATCACATCAATTAAATCAAATTCAAAAAATTGAAAAATGGAAAACGTATAGGTACGTATTCAAACCGTAGCAATTCCCTTTTAACTAATACCTCATATATATAGCTGAATCTTTCTTACCATATTTACAGTGACTTCAAACTTCAAAGCACGTGTGACTTGAAGTTTAGATTCAATGATAGAATGGAATGTGTATAATTACTTGCTGTAATAAGTTTTTATAATTTTATAATTCATTCCCTGAATGTTTTAAAATTGTAAATACATATGCTGTGTTATTTTAATGAAATTTAAACAGTCAGAAAACTAGTTTTGCAGAATACAAAATTTTTTTGAAGAGGAAACCATTCAAGTATATGCTTTTTACTTTCACTAAGGAAAAAAATGAAGTAACAGTTACTGAAATGAACCAAACTGCTAAATTGTTTTTGTTTTCATTGAGTTTAGTCAAATCTTCATTAAATTTAAGGTTCTTAATGAAATTATAAAAAGTTTAATAAATTTACATGTTAAATAAGTTGCCTCTTAACATACATGAATGGTGAATATTTTCCTAAATTATTATTAAATAAGAATCTTGTCATATACTTTAAGTTTTGCCTCACCATAAAATCTCACATTTTTACCTTTTAATAAATATTGTCTAACTTGCATCTAAACTTATATTGTACCTTGACTTTTTTTAGAATGTGATTTGAATTAATCCAATTATTAAATTACAAATTAATAATTATAATAATGATTTTGCATACTAATTTTGAAAAATCAAACAATAATAAATATACTGTTAAATAGTTAACCTTTTTTTTTTCTTTTCATGTTTGAAAAGTATATTTTATATGACAGATTCAAGAATTATCAAATATTACACTCCAATTCTTTCCCTGGCAACTAATAGACTAAATAAAACCTTGTAAAATAGATTAATATGCTTATTATGCCAATTCTTGACTATGGTTACGTCTCTCTTTCTCTCTCTCTCTCAAATATATATATATATATATATATATATATATATTTTATTGAAACTAATACATGGTACTAGATGTTGTGCACCATGGATTGATGTAGTTGATAGTAAAATGGGCTCAGGTTTGCTTTTCCAGTGGTCAAAATTGAAACTGATTATAAATATATGAGATTGGGTTGAATTGATCCTTTTTGCTCTTTTGTTACTACCATCTTTCTACCCACACCCGACGGGCATACGAGAATAGTTCTTTTCCAAACAACTGTTTTGCCAAAAATGATTTTGGGCCATCCAAAACATTCAATGGGCCTGGACCAGTAGAGTTTGGTTTGGAGAAAATCTGTCAAACAGGATCAGCAATTTTTTTTTCCAAGAATTTGTATATTGTTTCTATTTCAATAACACCATAATTTATGAGCTGAGCCCACATTATTGGTTTTTACAGCCTAAGCCCAGTTAATCAGGATGCTGATTGCTGAACTAGAAATTGGATCAATGAACCATTGTGGTTCTTTCACAAGTAATGCCACAAACGCACTTTTATTGTAACATAAATTCACTTTTGAATGGTTGATTTATATATAACACCGTGAACAGAACAATGGCCGATGACTAACTATGAAGATGGTTGCTATATATTAGTGATTTAACCAAACTTTACTATAAACAGCCACAACAACTACAGAGTTGGAAAATTGAAACCTTCACTGACCATTATTATGACAGCACCCACTCTGTCACCCTCTCTAAAATGGATTTGCATCTTTTTTTTTTTAAATCATTTTCTAATTATATTATATAGAAATAGATATAATTTTTTAATTTTATTATGTATAAAAAAAGATTCTAAATCTTACTATAAATAAAATTTTTATATCTATTTCGTTTTAACATGACAGGAATTTAACAAAAAAGAAAAAAAAATCTAAACTCCATGATAAATTTTCTGACAATTTCCTGATTTTTGTTTTCTTTCTCTTTTACGTTTCCAACTTTCCTTCGTTCCACTGACCCTTTATCTTGTATTATATTGGTATGAAAACCTCTTACATTAACAAAAATCTTAACTCGCATTGAATTGAATTGAATGCAGATTTAACACATCCTTTAATAGAGAATAGATTCTAGAGTCAGATCCAATTTTTTTTTTTTTTTTATAAGAGGATGTGAGCGTAACATTATTGTTAAATTAATGGTATATATGAAGTCAGTACAAGAATATATACTATTCAACAAATAATTCGAATAATATCGGTTTTATTTTTTAAATTATTTAAATGTTATAAAATTGATTTTTTCTTTTTTGCATAATGTCCTATATTTAAATTTTTATTGGCCTTATCTTTTTCATATTAAAAAAGAAGTGGGATAATTATGTTGCATAAAATTTGAAGAAACAAACATCGGTAGGGATGGAAAGTGAGTTTAGGCACATCATCTGCAAGCCATAGATGTTAGTTGTGTAAGAAGATAAATATATGTGTTGTGTGCAGAAATCGGCTCAAGGCAAGGCGGCGGATTCGTAATTACCAAAGGAAAGAGATTGTCGGATCACCGGAAGCGCGTCAACGAACCTCTCCTCGGCGAGATCCTCCCCAGCGACCTCCTCCTTAGCGAACCGTACTTCGCTGACTGATGGTCCGGTAAGGCACTTGTCAAGAATGATCGACCTCCCTCACGAGAGCTCGCTGCCTTCTTTGCAGTAACATTAAGCTCGCTTCCTCGTCACTACACTAGCGTCTCAAGTCTGAATCCCAGATCCCAGCATAGAGGCACAAGATTCTCCGCATAACAGAAGCAGTACCGCGCAACGGCTACAAGCCAAAGTCTATAACTGAAGAGAGGGCCCCACCTCCGCAGCCTATGTACTACAGCAATCGGACTGTCGCATACAACTGTCTTTTCTACTTATTACTTGATGTAAACACCACTGTAACTTGTAATTAATGTATGTCCCTTTCTTCCTTCTATAAGAGGGAAGACCCGATAGATAGGAAAAAGAGGAGTGAGAGAGATCAATCAAATATATGCAAAAACTCTGTAAAGATAGATAACAAAAAAACCATTTATAATCCTATTAATATATCATACATACAGTGGACGTAGGGTCCAGCAAGATCTGGATTTGACCGAACCACGTTAAATCTGGTGTCTTCTTCTCGCTCTTCCGTCCATCCCATGTCATTTTTAGTCATTCTTCTCATCTGCTAACAAGAAACAGGCTTGAGATCCCGAAAAATCTCCCGTTGGCCAGAGTTTGGAGCACGACCAAAATCCAATGTCAACAATATGAAAATAATTTATTCTAATTGCTACACATGGTATGTATACTAATACAAATTATCAAAATTAAAAGCTAAAGCATCCCAAAATTACCTAAAAACGATGTAGATGAAAAATCCATCTAAAATCTATGCCCTGCAGAGAAGGAAGGGAGAGAAACTATCCCTATTCTACCTCAAAATGCTCTGTATCAGTTTTAGATGGGGAAACTGAACTCCGATGGTAGAAAAAAATAGGGGCCTTCCCTGTGAATATATAAACTAAATAGGTCAAGCATACCCATTATAATAAGTCAAATCACAGGGCCCAATATTCACATAAGCCCAGCTCAATGATCACAATCAATTGGACTTTATAACAATAAGGTCAAATAATATGACATCTAATTAATCTGAGCCCTTATTGAATTATGTCAGTCCAAATTAAAAAAAATTCTAACATTTCTCCCACTTGGACGACATAATGCGTTAAGACAAGAAACCTTTAGATTAATTAATAATATGTGGCCACAATAGGATGTCATATCGAGCTAATACTCTCATCCAAAATGGTCCAAAAGAGGTTCACAAGTACCTCAACAATATAGAAATCATACTTGAAGGAGTATAGATATCATGCATGCAAGATACCCATGATCCAGTGACCTAACATAATAGTCCAACGGTCCAAAATGGATCTATAAACATCTCAACAATGTAGAAAACTTACTTGAAGGAGTAATGATTTTATACATGTAAGACACTTATAATTCGATGACCCAATATGAGTGTGGATACATGAAAAAGAAATGCACAATAAAATAGCATGCCAAAGTGTGATCAATGTGCAATTTCTTAACAAAATTGGCTCTAGTATCTGCTCAAGATGCCATCTGAGATTCAATAACATATCTCAGTACAAAATAAGACTAGGTCTAGAATGTCTCCATAATATGCCATAACATAAAACTGCGTAGTAATAATAATAATAGAAATAACAACAATATGTGGCAACTACAAAATAGTAACATATTATACAAAATGACAAAAGTCTCGAGACAAAGTAACCAAATACAATGTTGCTACAAATTGACATAACAGACTCCCACTAATCCACAACATTAAAAAATTTCATTAAACCCATATTGGTTACATGATTTACAAAGACTTTGATAGCTAAGCCTTTGGTTAGGGGATCTGCTAACATAAGCTATGTAGGAATATGCTCGACACGAACTTTATACTCCCGAATCTTCTCTCTGACGAACATATACTTTGTATCAAAATGCTTTGAGCACTTACAGCTCCTGGTGTTCTGAGAGGATACTACAACAGAGTTATCACAATAGATGGTCAGATGTCTTGAAATGCTTTCCACAATCTAAAATTTTGCAATGAAATTCCTCAATCATATTACCTGACGAGTAGTCCTGTAACAAGCTACATACTCTGCTTCCATAGTCGAAGTAGCTGTAAGTGTCTGCTTAGCACTTTTTTATGATACAGCTCCTTCGGCTAGCATAAATATATACCCTGATGTGGACTTATGATCATCTAGACAGTCTCCATAGTCTGAATCAAAATATGCCACCATCTCAAGGGAATCAGACCTCCTGTAAGTGAGCATGTAGTCTTTAGTACCTTGCATATACCGCATAGCTCGTTTTGCTGCTTGCTAATGTGCCACACTAGGTTTGCTCAAGTATATTCTAAGTATACTGATAACATAAGCAATATCTGGACATGTACAAACTTGAGCATACATGAGGCTGCCAACAGCAGAAGCATATTGGACCTTTTCCATTTCTGTAGCTTCTTTATCATTCTAAGGGCACTGGGTATTAGAGAGTCTCTCACCCTTTGGAATGGGTGCTGTACAAGGATAGCAAGATTGCATATTGAATCAGTTCAAAAGTCTTTCAACATATCTTTTTTGAGATAAGCTAAGAATACTACACGATCAGTCGCAATGGATCTCAATATGTAACACAAAAGAGGCATCACCAAGATCCTTCATATCAAAGTGTGCTATCAACAATTGCTTAGTCTCACACAAAAGATTTATGTCA
>JANHAO010011856.1:0-16720 GCA_026873985.1 Saraca asoca | reverse complement strand
AATAATCCAAACACCATCTCTATCAATCTTTTAATCCAAATAAAATCTCTATCAATCTTTATAAAGACTACAGCTTGAGACAACAGATTCTATCATTATTTATCTAATAATCTTTGTAGAATCTGATTTAAACAGATATTGTGTATTTATTATTTTTCTATTTTTATTTACTATAACTTTTTTAAAATCTGATTTAAAATGACATTAAGTATTTTTTTTCTTTTTAAATTTTATTAAGCATGCTATAAATAAAATTATAATAATTCAAAATGAATGTAATCAATATTAAAAGTGGGAGAGGAGAAAAGAATGATTGAGAGCATGCAGCCAAAAAGGAGCAAGATATGAAAAGTAGGAAGTGTACTAGGCTTAATGGTTACTCTGTCACTAACCTGGTCTTTTTGATAACTACGGAGTCTATAGTAAACTCTATTTGTGAGCTCAAGGAGTTTCTAGAATTGAGGATTTAATAGTAGCTCCTCTAAAAGAAAATGGCCTTAGCTTAAGTTTATTATTTGCACCAAAAGTTCTACTTGACCTTGGCACTTGTCCCCTCCACTTTGCCAACTTGAAAGCCAATTTTGCCACTAAATTAACAGTATAATAATGGGCAAAAATATATATGCACATATCAGGTAGGAAACATTGGAACTAGTACTTTGGTGGTATGTTGGACCATAGATGTTTTAAAACACCATTTTTTATTTGAAATTTAAGCCTTTCAAATTATTATCATACATTATCGAACCCTTCAAATTAAAAGGGATGTAGCCCATGCCATATTCACTTTCAGACCAGAAAATTATGAAACTACAAAAAAGCAACACACACCAACAATGAAACAAACAAAACAACATCCAATCCACCTAAAATCTTCAAAATTATGGTAATGATAAATGAAATCATGAAACTACCTAAAGATGGTTCGAGTTCGACAACTCCAATCAGCTTAATAGCCTTACAAGCTAGAAGAAGAAGCAGAATCATAACTTAGCTGGATAGCACTCCGCTTAGCCTAGCATCGAGATGAAGGATGAAGCCAAGCAAAATGGAAGCAGAAACAAAATGGAAGTAGTTCAGGAGGAGAAAAAGCTAAGCAAAAGCAAAGTAGGAGTAAAGCATAGGATTTTGGGGGAGAAAGAGGGAAATTGCAGGAGCCAACATTCCTCTGCATGCAAATATGCTTCTGCATACCAAATGCACTATTTGGCAAATAAAAAACATAGCAGTGGTTGCCACGTTAACAACCGCTACTATTAAAAAAACTTTAAAATATAGCGGTGGTTAAGCTAACCACTGCTATAAATGTTATTTAGAGGCGGTTAACATAACTGCCTCTAAATAACTACTGCTAAATATCACCAATTTTTGTAGTGGCTTAAGATTTAAGAATGTTATTGAGAATCCATGGAGGCAAATCCATGACATAGAGAAATGGAACATCGACGATGAGACTCCATTATCATGGACACCTCCCATCCCTCCAGTGGTACAATAGTCAAACTCACAACCCTCCACAGAGTAACGTATTCCAACAAGAATAAATTCACTCCAAATTAAAGATAATTAATTATACAAATATCAGGTCACATGAAATGGAAGGTGGGACTCTTGTAACATCTTTGTGCATAAACTTAAACAAGAATGGGTCAAATTAATATAAAATAGGTTAAAATAAATTTTATAACTCAAAATTTAGACTAAAAAAGGACCACAAAGTAGATTTGACCGAGGTTTTAGGTCAAAAATATCCTCAAAACCTGAGCCCACTGATCAACCAAATCCTAGAGACAGTCAATCAGTTAATACAATCTAATAAGGTTGATCACATATCTTTTTGAGTCTTTATAAAGAGTAGTCCTTATGATGTCTTTCACAACCCTCATTTGTAATTGAGTAACTCCCAAAGTGTTACTTAGCTAAGAGGGGGTTCTGGTTTGAGCTATACAAGGGTGTGAGTCTAAGGTAGGGCTTTTGACTTAAAAGGGTTAAATTCTTTACTTAAATTCTTTTCTTACTTAATTTTTTTTTGTTCTTTTCATTGTTGCAATTTTTCCAGCAATCAAAGGTTGTAGAGTAAAAGGTCCGAGGTTAGGTTAAGGAGATTCCTATCCTACTAAGGTAAGGTGGTTTTCTGCTCTTCTAACTTCATTGTATCTATTAAAATTATTATTTTGAAAATATCCCTAAAGGTATTTTATCTCTTAGGGAAATCAGAAAAATTAGATAAATGCCTTAAGCCTAATAATTAGAATTATTAGGAATCACTAACTAAATGATTGTACATATGTATGAAAGGGTGGGTTTAGCTAATAGCTTGGCATAGGATCAGAGCATAGATTTAATCAGATATTTATAGAGTCTAACCTTAATTAATAATTAACTAAATATTTAATTTCTATAAGAAAAGAATAGATAAGATAAACATGGCTAGATTCAAGAAATTGTAAAGGATGGATATGTTTACTATCTAGCAAAAATGAATAGACATTGGAGTACCTATGTACACTATGAGATATACATGTAGCCTCACATACGACAAGGGGTTATGAGACAGATGATTTCCCATATGATAGGAAGTTATGAGACAAATGAACACCCATGCGACAGGAAGTCATGAGATGCAGTACAATCAGGCACAATCAATAATGTTTGGTCCCAAGGGATAAGCAAATGATAAGTTAAACTTAAGCAGACATTGCTCCTACCAATAATCTATTATGTCAATATAATTTATGTGAATTATTTTGCAAAGTAACAGTAGAATCCTTGCTTAACACCTTTTAAGTATGTTATGATTTTACACATACATAGTCAGAAGAAGTGATGATTTAAATGTTTGTATGATTATCTTTATATAGATAGGCTTTATGCCAAAAAAATATTTTAAACCAAAAGAGAGTAGAAACCATCACTTCACTAAATACTGTGGTTTGTCCTTATCCTCATTTTTTACACTTTTTTTTTCAAATACACAGAATTTCAAGTATCATGATCAAGTAAAACCCTTTCCTACTTACTGGAGGTAGAAAACATATTCAACATGCCGATTATTCAGAGTAGAGAACTAGCAGTTAGTCGGGCAAATTATTATTTAAAGAGTTATGAATTTATTTAAAAAAAATCATTGTTATGGTTATTTATGTTTTCATTGACTACATTTTCTTCAATTATTATTTGAAATTACAGTGGACACATTATTATTGATTTTTATTTCAAACATTAAATAAAGATTTATTTACATGAATTATGAGTCATAGGTTTGTAAGTCACCCTTAAGTAATTCATGATTCATGTCAATCATATTTCTTTAAGAGTGGGGATGTGACAGATTCTATCCTCCTCATGACAATGGAAAGGTTGATGCTCCCTACCCTAGAATGCGCCTAAGGTAATTATGCAAACTAAGCTACGCAGTTTATTGCCATTATCAAAAGGTAGGAAAGAGAAAATTATTAATAACATTTGTTAATATAATATGGAAAAAAATAAATTGATTTAATTTATAGAATTGGTGTAAATACGATTTATAAAAAGATAAATTACACCCATCTTTATTGAGGTTTAAATTAATTATACTCTTACTTTTTTATTTTCATATCAAATATATATTTATCTCCTTTATATTTATGTGATATGGAGGTGAATATAAGATTAATTAAAAAGAAAAGAAATATGAATGTATATGAAAAATGAAGTTAGTATATATTTTTAGAAATAAAAGGTTGCAAGTATAATTAAATATAACTTCAGGGGACAAGAGTTTAATTTGCTCAATAATTTCTCGACTTAGACTTGTGTCTCTCCCTCTCAACCAAATTTAATTGTAAGTGTCTTTACAATTGAAATGTCATACTTCACTAGCAGTATTAAACGGACAAACCAAATTGGATCGAGTTCAATCTATATGGATGTAGATCCACTTTTAAAAAGACTTAATTTTTCATGATTCAGTCTAGTCCTAAGAAGGATCAGACTAATTTGAGTGCTAATCTACATTTTTTTTTTCTTAAGTTTTTTAAATATTTGAATCAAAATTTAAAAAAAAAAATATTTTCATTTTTTTTGTTTGTATAATTAGTTTAAACTTAATTGGATTTGATATTTAGATTGAAGTAGAGTGAGGTTAATTATTCTTAAACAATGTGTCATCTAAGTTAAAGTAAAGTGAGCTCTAGCTTTTTTAAAATATATATATATATATGTAATATAGGAAGACCTGATTCAAAAATTTTAAAATTTATATATATATATATATATATATATATAAAGGAGGTTGGTCAGCGAGTTAATTCATTCCACATGGGTCCAACATATCTAAACCCATTTTTAAATGAGTCATCAAATTATTGGTCTAATCCTTTAAATAGAACATCAAATTATTAATTTTATCCTAAGTCCACAAACCAATCTGTTTGCCCCCATGGACTTTGAACCAATTTAACACTCCGATACCCTTTTAGGGTTTTTTAAATATCCTAGGATTATACTCTCTACCTTTGTATAGTTCTCAATTTATATAAAATTTTTTATATTTAAGAATAATAAAATAAAAGTGAATTTGAAATAAAATAAATAATATTTTATTTAAAATAGATTACTCTCTATATATATTTCATTTTTCAACTATTATCAGGTGTTTTTTATTTTTATTACAAAAGCATTTTTTTTCATTAGAAAAGGTCTCCTTTTGAGTTTCTTTTGAAGCCCATGATAAATTAAAGTACGTGTAATATAATACATAAAATGAAATTAGTTATTGTTGAAGGTAGAATTTGGTTCTGGGCCAAACTCCAATCAACTGTGATCGATGCTTGAACCCTAAATTGCTTTCTGGTTGATGGAATGAGAGATAAAGATAGTGGAGAGGAAGAAGGACAATGGCAGATAGTATTTTTAACGTGACTCGGCTAAAACCCGACGGCACCGGTCCCTACATCCACGATAAAATTTTTATTAATCTGTAAAATATTTACAAAACTTTGGCTTATTTACTTCAGCCTCTCCTCCCCTCCTTTTAAAATGATCTTCTATTTTCTATTATAGAGGAAGAAATGTTACATGCAATAATTACAAATTGTAATTTGTTACATCAAATATTAAATGTAAAAGACAAAAAAATCTCCTACAATCCGGCTTCTGCAGGCTACTTTCTATGGGGTGGGCCCCTCTTGTCGACTGGAATTGAGGCTTGTTGCAAGCTTGTCTAGAGTTCCATTTTGCTAGACATCTCGCTGAGCTTCTGGCCTAGGCTATGCCTCCTCTTCGCGAGTTTATTGCTATTGCTTAGTGAGGACGAGCCCATCAATGACGAGGTGAGCTCGTGCAGGGATGGTTCGCTGAACTGGGACCTCACGGCCTTATCCTCAGCGAGTTGGATGTCCTTTGGACTTAACTTCTGTTGAGCCTTTGGCCTACTTTGGCGAGACCAATTTTTACCCATAACATAAGTCCCCTAACTCTCAATTCGCTTTGTGGACTAGGAGTTGTAACTTTCGCTATTTAGTCAAAGTCCTTGCTCTGTTGTGTTGTCATTTAAGGCTTTCAATCTTTCATTTGATGTAGCTTTGGCCATACTTCTTTTTCTAACCTTAGTTTCTAGCCGTTGTCGTGGAAATCTATCTTTCTCAGGACCATTCGATCAGGCGCGATCTTTTGTCTACCAGGTCATTTGCTGAACCCAAATTAGTTTATAAAGCCTGAGAAGCTCTTCTTGCTTCTTCGTGATCAGATGGATGTGTTAGCAGAATCCCCAAATACCTTCACTAGTTTGGCTTTCAATGAAGCACTAAGGCATGCATGGCCTACTAGATGGGGCTTTGAGGTATGGATAGCCTACTATACGTGGCTCCCATGGATAGCTCTTTATGCCAGCCATAGGGGAGATCTTGTGTAGAACTTAGATTATTTCTTCATAACTTTGCTATGATTTCTAGCCTTGCCAACTAGACTCCTAGTGCTCTTTTGAATTGCTCTAAGTTTGGTCTAAGAGAAATAGCTGGCTGAGGAGGGATATAAGCAGGAGTGGTTGGGATTGCCGGTCATCCTATTGGTGGGAGTTCATCTCTCGGTAGCTGGCTTTTTGCTTTCAACAATGGTTTCAGGCTTTATGTTTTTGTTTCTATATTTCCCTCATCTGATGTAAATTTAACCTCGTTAGATGAGGCTTTTAGTGAATGAGCTTCTCTGTATAGCCCTTGAATGTTGTATTGGATGCTTTCATCCGCTTCTGATGATGATGTATATTGCTACAAATTAATGAAATGCTTGCATGGCCAATCGATTGCAACTTTTGTGCAATGAACTTTAGCATATGGTTTCCTTGATCAATGGCAAGTAAGATTCAGATAGGTTGCATATGAGCTGCACCTAGAAAGATCTCACTAGCGAGCTAAAAGTATGTGTTTGCATGAGAGCTGTGATGAGTTTATAGCATCTTTGCACCTGTGTGAACATTTTAAGCTCTTTATAGTGCCTTCGCACCTCAATGAGATGATAGCTCCTTACTAGATGGGATCACATTTTATCTATATTCAATAATTCATACCATAGCAATCTCATTGCTCAGTTTCACATCAATCTTGTTGCTCAGTCTTGCAGCAATCTTATTGCTCAGCCTCATAGCAATGTTGTTGCTTAGTGGCTATTCTAGAATTTATCCCTACTAGCAATCCTGTTACTCAGTCTCATGACAATCTCATTGCTCAATGAAGTAGCAATCTCGTTGCTCACTCCTATACAATCTTATTGCTTAACAAGACAGCAATCATATTGCTCAGCCTCACAGTAATCCTGTTGTTCGAGGAGATAGCAATCTTGTTGCTCAGGCTAGGAATTATACTCTTTTGCTCCCATTTGTGGGGCGTGGCTTGCTTTGGATGTATCAACGGGGTAGGCTTCATGTTGTCTCACCCCTGGATGTATCCACATGATGGTGAGATGAAAGCTCGCCACTAGTTTGATAATGCTCCATCCAATCATCCATGAATGATAATGAATCAATATGGAGTATCTCTCGTTTTACGCAGCATTTTGCTGGTTAATCTGTGCAAAGATTTTAGAATTATCATTAATCTTAGGAAAGCATTACAGGATTAGAATATGGTTCTAATGGAGGGCTCTAACTCTCAATCAGTGATTCGCTGAGTCTACTGAGCTTGTTGCTTTGATGGCCTCACCATATAATCCTGTAATCGACCTCTTCTGATGAGATCTTCTATGGCATCTCTCAATGCCTAACATTTCGAGATGGTGTGTCTACCATCATTATGATAAGCATAAAATCTACTTAGAACTCTAGACCTGGTAGAAGCTCTCATGGGCTTGGGCCTCCCAAAGTCTTCCTTATGCCTTTCCATGGCAAAAATCCTATCCTACGTATCAGATGGGATATTGTAGCTTTTGAAGCGACCTTGAGGCTGAGCTCGCTAAAGTTTTGCCTTCTTCGTGAGCTAAGGATTGGGGTTATGATTACGTCTCTCATGGCTCCTCTTTCTGCTTGAGGTGGAGCCATTGGCATCTACCCTTTGCTTGGGCTCCTCTGTGCCGAAAGTTTCCTCCCATCTTATTTGTCTAGTAGCTCACTCATAAAATTCAGCGAGGTCTTGAGCTGGGGACTTATAAAGGCTTTTGTATAACTTCTTGTCCTTTCATAGCCCAACCGAGATTGCCATTAGGCTGCTCTCCTCCATGGGATTCTTTATAGAGTTAGCTTTATGCCTGAACCTAGCTTTGTAGTCCGTCAGTGACTCATTTCTTCACTGGAAGATCATTGCAAGATGACAAGGAGGCGCCAGCTGCCTCTTCAATGCCCAATACTATTCGATGAATTTCTTTTAACATTCTTCCCAACTATTAACGTTGCAAGCCGGGAGGCTTCTAGACCATGCTTGGGGGATACCTCCCAATATGGCTGGGAAGACGTGGCACTTGACCAGGGGTCAACTATTTGTAAGTCCATTTGGACATTGAACGCATCCAGATGGTCGTATGGGTCATTGTTTCCATCGTACAGTGGAATCGCGGGCACTTTTAGTTTCTATGGAAGAGGCTGCATCTAGATCTCCACAGAAAATGATGAGCTTTCCTTATGGTGAGGTTAATTCTCCTAAGACTGGGGACGATCCTCTAGCTATTTAAGCCTTTGGAGGGCTTGCCTCATTTCTGGATCCTGAGGTTTAGACTGAGGCCAGAGCTCTTAACTTGTTGCGAGCCCCCAGGTCGCTAATTGTAGTGGTTTTCATGAGTCTCTTTCTAAGCTTCTTCACACGGCTACTAGAGCTGTGCTACAATTTCTTCTTGCCTTTGTTCATCCCAGGCTTGTGCTTGTGCTAGCACTTGAACAGTTTCAGCTAACTCTCTTACCATGTCCTCAAGTGGTGGCTGAGGGGCTGCCGGTTGAACGATTAGAGTGCTGGAACTCCAGTTGACCCTTCCTCTCATCATTGCAGTAAGATATAAAAATGATTTAGAAAATAGATGAACCCTCCTTTTAGTGCCAAAAACTGTTGATGGTGGAATTTGGTTCTAGGCCAAACTTTAGTCAACCGTGATCAGTTCTTGAACACCAAACTGCTTTCTGGTTGATGGAATGAGAGATGAAGATGGTGAAAAGGAAGAAGAACAATGGCAAATAGTATTTTTAACGTGGTTTGGCTAAAATCTTCTAAACGTGAACATCGGTCCTTACATCCACGATGGAATTTTTATTAATCTGAAAGAAATTTACAAAGCTTTGGCTTTTTTACTTCAGCCTCTCCTCCTCTCTTTTTACAATGATCTCCTATTTTCTATTTATAGTAGAAAGGTTACATGTAATAATTACAAATTGTAATTTTGTTACATCAAATATTAAATTTAAAATATAGAAAAATCTCCTGTAATTTGGCTTCTACAGGCTACTTTCTGCGGGGTAGGCCCCTCTTTTCACTAGAATCAAGGCTTGACGCAAGCCTATCTGGAGTTCCATTTTGCTGGACATCTCGCTGAGCCTCTGGCCTAGGCTATGCCTCCTCTTCACGAGTTCGTAGCTATTGCTTAGCGAGGACAAGCCCGTCTGGGATGAGGTGAGCTCGTGCAAGGACGGTTCACCAAACTGGGACCTCGTGCTTTTATCCTTAGTGAGCTAGACGTCCTTTGGACTTAACTTCTGCTGAGCCTTTGGCTTGCTTTGATGAGACCAATTTTTGCCCATAACAGTTATGAATGAATACCTATAAATATAATCAAATGATATAATTAATTATTAATATATTTGTCAATTTATAATTAATTTATTATAATTAATACATTTAAGTATTTCTTCAAAGCGTAATTGGTCCACTTCAAAAATCTTCAATGGTTACGCACGTGTCTCAAACTTATGGTCCTCTTTAAAAGTAACAGAAACTTTTGGCCACCATGTGGACCCATAAATTTTGGTGACCATAAAAAATATCTCTAAATTATATTTTAACAAAAGTTATGAAATTTTTAAAACTATATCACTTTTGAAATTGAAAATATAATTATCATTGACTATTGTCTGCACCACCTTTTATCATCAATCACCATTGACTACCACCATTACCATTTACTACTTATCATTGTTTACTATTATTTACCACCACCTATAATTACTGATCACGGCCTACCTCCTCTATCATCATCTACTCTTACCTATCACTGGTGATCATCGGTTATCGTTGTTGACCACTACCACTATCTCTTATCACTATTAACCATGCCCACCAACATTTATCACCATTGATCATCATCCACCACCATCTATCATCATTAACCATCACCCACCACCACCTACCACTATTGATCATCATCTACCTCTATTAACCACCATTGAATCACAAACAATATGATTCCACTTCTTGAATAAACCCAATAAACCAAAAAATAATAGTTATCATTACCATTACCATTACCTTTACTCCTTATTTGATTTCATTCTCTTTCCATTTTCATTCTTGAGGTCAATTGAGAATGTAACTGTAACTTCCCCATTGGGTTAACTAATTGAATTCAAACACATGTTTAGAAGATTAATCAGTTGTAACACTGCCCAAAATGTATTTGTCTCCAACTAAGAGACCAGTGGTCGATGGGCTAATGATTGGCAAAGTTGGAGCAGCTTGGATTGCCCTGATTAATTAGCTATTCCTATTATTGAACAACCTAGCACATACTAAAGAAGAATCGTGTGAGCCAAACCATCTTATCAAACTAATGCCAAAAAATGTGATCAAGCCAATACAAGTAACATGATAATGCCAACTATCTAGCGAGATTCTCGCAAGCATCTCCAATGTGCTAAAGACATGTGGTTGCACACCATTCGCTCAGAGGCATGCCAATTGGTACACTTGACACCTATATATACCACTTGGTACTCACTCTTTTAAACACCTTACATACACTCTCGAAACTCTACTCAAATATTGACTTAGCCATCAAAATGTGCTCGATGGACCAATTCCATCGTGTATGACTGACTTTGTGTTTACCAGTTCTTGGCTCTATAGACCTCTACTTGCCATTTAGCCTCAATATTCTAAAAGAGTTTCATTTGGTGTTGTTTGTGGCTTTCCCAGCCATCTATGTCTTCTCATTAATCTCATTCGTAGTGCTCATGCATTTCATCACCGAATGAATGTCACCGTCACGAGTGAACCAAAGACAATAACCATCATAATATGATGGTCAAGGAAGCTCATCAAACAATGGCTAATCTGGAATGTGACAATCTAGCAAGTAGGTTCATCAACTCAGGGAGGAGCTTAATTCTCTTTGTTACACATAGGCATAGTCAACTCTGCCTCAACCACCTTCTGGTTCTCCAAACCCTGTTCTCAAGCAAGTTGGTCTGACTACTACACCTCAAGTGATACCATCCCAATCTTTTTCTAAACATCAACTTCCATTACCCTTACCATCTCCCCTGCTAGTATTCTCTGTAATTCCTACTACTCCTCAACAAGGAACTATTTACCCACACCTAACCTCCACTTCCTTTGTCCAATTCTCTCAAACCTCTCAAATCTAAACATCAATTGGACCTTTAGTCCCAAATATTTCCTTTACGCCATTGCATACAGTGAACATCCACCATAAGCTCCCTTGCACTTGTGAGCCATGCAGCACAATGAACCCTACTATAGAACTAACCCAAACATCTAGACAATTGTCCTTTTACCAAAAAGGAAGCCACTCTTTTTCAATGACTATGATGGTCATTCCACTGCCTACTCACTTCAAACACCCATCCCACGTAGACCCCTATGATGGCATGACTGATCTATAAGAGCACCTAGAGTCCTTTTAAGTGTTAATGTTGCTATCAAGCACTCCAAATGCTATAATGTGCAGACCTTTTTCTACTACTCTTAAGAAAGCTGATCTGCAATGGCTTATAACTTTGTCGAAGCAATCGATTGGTAATTTTTGAAAATTGACCGATGCATTTTCTATTCATTTGCCACTAGTAAGGCACCCTGAAAGACATCAACCACTTTGGTTAACTTTCAATAAGGATAGTGAGAAAGTGTTAAAGAGTATTTGGCTCATTTTAATACATTGGCACTGGAAATATGGGATCTTAATGAAGGAGTGGTTGTGCATCAAATCAGTGCAAGCCTCCAGTTGAACATTTCTCCCTTTTGTTAGCTAAGCACCCTACCATTTCCCTCTCCAAACTCTTAGCCCATTTAGAAAAATACATCAATGTGGAGGAAGTGGAACTCACTCAACACCAAAATGAACGAGCACAATATGAGAATTTACCCTCTAAAGAGGAACCTTTATATCAGGATAGATGTCCCCACACAGGGCTAGTTTAACAAATATGAATTATTGAATGCACTAATTGATAGTATTGTGTAGGATGTCTTGGTAGCAAAATTAATGAAATTCCCTCCACAGAAGCGATGCAAATACCCCCCAGTAAATAAGTCCAAATTTTGCAAGCTCCATCAAGACTATAGGAATCTCACAAATGAATGTGTTACTTTGAAAGATGAAATTAAAATGCTTATAAGATGTGGTCATCTGTCAAAGTATAAAACATTTCATGCAGGGGAGGAGAAGAAAGACTAGGGAGAGAGAACAATCTCTTCGACCCAGTCAAATAGCTGATAAATAGGTTGAAGTAGGTTCCCCTATCCTAGGAATTGTGGAGACAATTGCTAGCGGTTTTGCAGGTAGAGGAACTTCTAGCAATGCCTAGAAAAGGCATTTGCATGGGTCATGGCAGAAGAAGGAAAGAACATTATCAACCAATTTGTTTCACAAAGTGAGATTTTGGAGATATTAATAGGGATCATGATGATCTGATGATGATTTTGGCTCTGCTACATAATTTCATTATCAAAAATATACATGTCGATTAGGGAAGTTTTTTGATGATATTTTATACTTGCATGCTATAAATGCCTTGAATATTCCTAGAAATATGTATAAACCTTATACAGGTGTTTTGGTTGGTTTCACAAGGGAACAAGTCAAAGTAGAGGGAACCGTTACTCTAAGATTGACGTTGGGAACCCGATCGTTGACAAAAAATTTGGACATTACATTCATTGTGGTGGTTACCCTAAATAGTGCTTACAATGCTATTCTAAAAAGGCCATCATTGAACCAGGCAAGTGCTATCGTTTCCACCCCTCATTTGTTAATGAAATTCCTAATGGAATAAGGCACTGGGGAGTTTTGGGCTGATCATCAAGTTATCTAGAAGTGTTATATGGCCAGTTTAGCCAAATCCCAAGAAAACATTAGTACAACAGGACTGATGGTTGGTGCTAAAGGCAAATGTCAAATGGTGGAATTTACCTTATTAAACATTTAGCAAGATAGTTCCAATCATCTAGAGTCAGGTTTAGACATGGAAGAAGTAAGGATCTTTAGGGATATTGATGGGAAGACAGTGAAAATTAGGGCAGATTTGCAAAATATGAAATGTGATCAACTGGTAGAACTTTTGTAGAGTTACATTGAAGTGTTTGCCTAGGCATTGATTAATTTGCCAGAAATCAATCCAAAAGTGGCTTGTAATAGACTTTTGATCAACCCAGGCACAAGGCCTATTAAGTAGAAGAAAAGAAATCAAGGGCCAAAGAGGCAGAAAGTGATAAAGGAAGAGGTGAAAAAGTTGTTGAATGTAGGGTTCATTAGGGAGGTTCCACACACTACCCAATTAGCAAATGTGGTCTTAGTAAAGAAGGCTTCAAGAGAGTGGCAAATGTGTGTGGACTTCACCGATCTTTACAAAGCTTACCCCAAGGACTCATACCAACTTCTGAATATTAATCAAGTGGTAGACAATGCTGCTAGCTTTGAAATTTTAAGCTTTGGATATGCTTTTTAAAGGTACAATTAGTTGAGAATGCATCCTAAAGATGAGAGCAAAATGACATTCATCACTAATCAAGGAACATCTTGTTACAGGGTCATGCCATTCAGTTTAAAAAATGCTAGGGTAACCTACCAGAGAATGATGAACAAGGTTTTTATAGGTCGGATTGGAAGAAATATTGAAGTCTATATGGATGACATGATTGTTAAAGTGAGAAGTTTGGAACAACACTAGAAGGATTTAAGGGAAACCTTTGAGACTTTAAAGAAGTTCTGTATAAGGCTGAACCTAAAAAAATATGCACTTGGGGTAAGGGCTAGTAAATTCCTAAGCTTCATGGTTACAGAGTAAGGTATTGAGGCTAACTCATCCAAGTGCCAAGCTATAATTAGCATGAGAAGCCCAGCAACAGTGAAAGAAGTGCAAGTGCTTAATGGAAGGATCATAGCCCTAACACATTTCATGTAACTAACAAACATGCTCCTTTCTTTAAATTGCTTAAAAATGTTAAAAATTTTGAATTAATTAACAAATGTGAACAAGCCTTCCAAGAATTAAAAACATAATTAGCTACACCACCCATACTTACTCAGTCGGAGCCAAAGGAAACACTGTTAATATGCTTAGTAGCGATAGTGGAGGTAGTGAATTTAGTTCTCATTTAGGAAACCAAAGAGGAGCAAAGACCCATATACTTTATAAGCTATACGCTGCATGGCACTAAGGTGAGGTATCAAAAGATAGAAAAATTGGTCTTTGTTTTACTGATAGCATCTCAAAAATTGAAGCCTAGTTTTCAAAGCCATCAAGTTGTTGTTAAAGACACTCCAATGTAGCAGGTTTTGCAAATGCCTAACTTGGCAGAATGATTCGTCATTTGGTCAGTAGAGTTATCTAAATATAGGCTCTTGTATGTAGCAAAGAAGGTAGTTAAGGTGTAGGTATTAGCAAACTTTGTGGTTAAATTGGCAAAGGCAGAAAAGCTTGGGTGGATAGTCTGACATGGACAATGTACATTGATGGCCTATAAAATGATAAAAGCAATGGAGTAAGGGTAATCTTGGAAGGACTCACAAACTTGGTTTTAAAGTATTCACTAAAGTTTGATGTCAAAGCAAAGAACAACCAAGTAGAGTATGAAGCATTAACAGTAAGGCTAAAGTTAGCTAAGAAAGTTAGGGCATGGTCTTTAAAAGTTTTGAGTGATTCTTAATTGGTAATTCAAGTCAAACAGAAGTATGAAATAAAAGAGCTAACATTAGCAAAAAATGTAATTGCTGCTAGGGTTTTGCTGGAAGAGTTTAGGTTTGAGCTAGCAAGGAACCCAAGGGATGAGAATGAGTGTACAGATGCATTAGCTAAGCTGGCCAACACTAAAGCAACAGTGAATAACAAAATGGTAATCTAGGAGACCTTGCATGCTCCATGTACAGATGAGGTGATATGTGTAGAGCAAGAATCTTCTTGGCTAACTCTGATAGTAAAGTTCTTAGAAGAAGGGCAGTTGCCAAAGGATAGAAGGGAAG
The DNA here is from genome assembly GCA_026873985.1 of Saraca asoca. Taxonomy (NCBI): domain Eukaryota; kingdom Viridiplantae; phylum Streptophyta; class Magnoliopsida; order Fabales; family Fabaceae; genus Saraca; species Saraca asoca. The sequence continues at coordinate 1,852 of JANHAO010011856.1, read as the reverse complement.
CCAAAAAGATCAAATGATAAGCAACACATTTTTTTTGTGGAAAGGGGGCAGTTGTATAAGAAGAACTTCTCTATTCTAGCATTACAATGTCTTTAGCTAAGCAAAGCTAATTATGTTTTGAGGGAGATTCATGAGGGCATTTATGGGTCTCATATAGTGGGAATTGCTATTGCATTAAAGGGTATTCAGTTGGGGTATTTTTGGTCAAAATTGAAACAAGAAGCTTTGGAATTAATACAAAGTTGTGAGAAATGCCAAAGATTCACCAAAGTTCAGAAGCAACCAACCATTAAGCAGATGTCCATCTTTACTTCGTGCCATTCAACTAGTGAGGCATTGATTTGCTAGGACTTTTCCTAATAACTTTAAGCTAACTAAAGTATATGGTGGTGGCAGTTAACTACTTCACCAAATGGATAGAGGCAGAGCCCTTTGCAACCATACCTTAAATAATGTACAAAAATTGTTTACAAAAACATCATCTACGGGTAAAATTTCTGAAGTTATAAGTTTTGTTGTAAGAAGTTTGCTAATAGTGTCTTTCAAGTATGGCCTACTAGTCAATTATATTAAATAACGGGACACAGTTTACTAGTGTTGACTTCCAAGATTTTTGTCAAAGGTATATTCCTCTTTTCATATCTTATGCAAAGGTACAAAGTCTCACACACTTTGAATTGAAAGTTACGAATCAAGCAAAGGTTCACTTCTGTTGAACATCCCCAGTCAAATGGACAAGCTAGACTACCAAATAGGATCATTTTGGAAGGACTGTGCAAAAGGCTAGACAAAATAAAAGGAAGATGGGCCAAACAGTTACCAAGTGTTCAATGGTTGTGCAGAGCTACCGTGTGATAAACAAGCAAAATGCATATTATTATGTTGATTATTACCTCTTGATTCATTATTAATTTGTGAATTTTCTGCTCTTTTTGTTATAGTTTAGTATTTTTGTTCTCTAGTACTGCTATGGTTTGTATTTCTCTTTGTAGGTTAGCAAAAAGGCTTGGAAAGGAGGGTGAAAGCAGAAGTTTAAAGCACATTTGGATTAAGGAGAAGCTAGGAAAGAAGCCCTATGAAGAACTCAACTCAATTGTGATTGAAGCCAGAAAAATTGAAGAAGCCAGCACCGAACACGGCCTAGCCGTGTCCCAAGATATGGTCATGTTCAGTGTATTCCTCAGCAATTCCCAGCATGAAACATAGGTTGGCCATGTCACCAAGCACAACCGTGCTTTGTCCTCTATCATCTTGTTATAAAAGGCTTTATTGTGTAACCAGAAGGAATCCTTTGATAGTTTTAAGATAGTTTGCATAGGTTTTACATTCTTAGGCATTTTTTTGTGTAGATTAAAAGAGATTCTTGCGGATTAAAGTTCTTGCAAAGATTCTACTTTCTTTTCATCAATTGACTTCCTGGTTTTTCTATTTTAATCTTCATCTTTACTTCTTCTGCCTTATTTTGAATATTATGAAGTTTTTAATATTAATGAATTTGATTTTTACTTCCATTATGTCTGAGTAGATTTTTATTCTAAGATTGGGAATAGCTGAATTATGGTTCTTTACTGTTATTGATTGATTTTTTATTATAATTACCTGGTATAAATTGATTCAACTATATGCCTGCTAAGTTTTTGATAAAATATTTGGCCAATATTTTGTCTAATTTTAGGTAGATAGTTGAAGTACCGAAAGTAGAATATTACTATCAGAAACCTAACAGTTGAATAAAGAGATTTTAATCATGAAAGTAAATTGAGTTTCTTAGGAATTGAATTGGTTAGCATTGATCTTAAAGGGCTTAAATTAATCTGAACCATGAAAGTAGGCAATTAGGTTGATTTAAGTA
>JANHAO010011855.1:0-16725 GCA_026873985.1 Saraca asoca | reverse complement strand
TATAATAATTGAATTGCCATTAAAACATGATATAATGTATGCAAACAATCATCCCATGATTGGCTTCTAGGGCATACACCAACACTAACATATAAGCTAACAATGTAATGAACTATCTCGATTCTTTGAAGAGGACATATTTCCTAACTATGATCTCAACATAAATTTTCTTGTTGAATGTATAACTCTCATCCTTTGTTTAGTCATTTATTCTTAAAATAGGTATCCAATTTCAATAATTATACAATTGTACGCATCTATTTGTAGCAAAAGAAGTATTTGTATACACTATTATTTTGGAATCAAGTTGAACAAGACTTTAATACTATAAAAAAAATAATTAAAATCTAGACCTTTGTCATTAAGTCAACTAAGGCAACTATGTGGTAAGTAGAAAATTGATGATATTAAAATAATTTTGAATGCTCCTTTTCAAAGAAATTAACATATCAAAGCTCTTTAAATAAACATAAACTAATTTTGATATGACTAATAATTCCATGCCTTATTGCCACTATAAAAAAATATATAATCTTTTCTAACTATAAAAATCTAAGCATTTCAAATAATAGCAAGTAACTAGCTAGTATGCACCAAGTGATGGAAATATCATTCTCAGAAACTGTGAACATTTGAATAAATACATTTACTAAAATTTCTTGATGACATGTTTTAAATATTTCTAAACAATACTATTTATAAAAGGATTTTTTTTCTTTTTTAAGAGATAGAGTAGGAATAAAAAAGTGAGTATTTTGGATTTTAAAAAACCAATTAAAACTCACTTAAGTTATATTCTTTACTTACAATATTAAATATAACTTTTAATTTTTAAAAGAATAAAACTAAAATATAATTGTGTTTGTTTAATATCTATCATAATATAACAAAGTTTAATAAATTTATTTTTACTTTATTATTTTTGTAAATAATAGTTTTCAAAATTAGATTTCTTTGATTGCTAACACCATGTAATCACTTGAAATCTCAAAATTGCCTAAACACTTGTTGGCCTTATATCAAAGGTTAGAAATTTAATCTTACCATCCTACCCTTATGGGCCCAAACACTCATGTCGGATTCTCAACCCCACGTACGAAGTTAAACAAGGATTTGGTTAACTCATGATCCCACACTCCATTGATACCATGAATGGGACATTTGATTTGATACACTAGATACTTAAACATTAGAATCGCCTTAATTACTATAAATATAATTTACATAAAACTCATCTAGTTTAGAAAAGTATTAACCACTTTGTCCTTTATTTAACTTGACTTGTCTTGAAACCTTTACTACGTTAACACACTGATGTTCAATCATATCCCAACTCTTCTTACAATCGACCATCAATTCCAATAATTAAGAATTAAATTGACCATGGATGTAATGTATTACATGAAACCAAGATCATGGAGAAACCTTGACAAGTTTGGTTCTTCTAAAATGAAGGGTTCACATAACATACTTCAATAATTATCATTATACGGTTTGATACTTAATCATTGAACATCATTTTTCATAGGTAAGGGATGAAATGGTTGCCCCAAACATCAAGATTGAGTATAGACTTGGATAGGCAATTATTTTAAATGTAGGAGGACATAAATGGTTGGTGGTGTGATATTTGGGTTGTTATTGAAAGGAATATGTAGCCAACCCTCATCAACTAATTATCTTTGCAACCATATACTAGTAAAATAATACCACTCCTTAAACTTTTAAACCCTTGTACCTAACATTAATTCGTGATTAATCTTTAATAACATGACATCATTAACACAACAAGAAGATCATCATACAACCATTGGGGAAAATCATACATTCTCAACTTGGATGCATACTAAACATTGAATGACTTAGAATCATTCTAGATATGGTAATATAAATTTTGAAATTACTTTAGTAACACTAAGTAAAATTTAGGTTTTAGCTTTGATAATTAAAATTATTTCATTAATAAGACAAGTCAACTACTAAAACAATAAAATTTTTGTATAATTCTTTTATTGAATAATATCTATCTTACTAGAGCTCAATATATTGCACACATTTATAATAATAGATTTGATTCTCAAGTAAACAAATTAATTAATTGACAATTGAAATTGCAATACTTTTAACATTTAAAACAATAATTTAATATTAATTTGTCTATTTCCAAAGTAGTCATTATTCAAACTATAACTTATCTTGAATAATTAATGTAATACAAGGAATATCTTATATGTGTTTTCATTAATAAAACTATAACATTATTTAATAGAACGAGTTTTTAAAATACTTTATTGTAAAATAAACTCAAATGGTTACTTTATGCCCAAAATAAATGATTAATCAAATTATTTAAACATGTGAAAATATCATTGAAGATAATTTAATATGTTGAAACATTATTATAATATTATTGTGGCAATCATCGATACCACGTGATTTACTAAGAAGGGGAATTGTTATCAAGAGAAAGCCTCTAAGAGTTCTACAAGTTACTATGAGTAACTAGAGGATTGAATGGACATAGTTACTTCCTTAGTAGCATAGGGCATGTCAAGATAGTGTAATAAGTAGCTTAAGGAATGATGAAATATAACTTTTTCTGTAATGGTTCTTAGTTTCAATAATCATCTCTTTGAACATGTCAATAATAAGCTCAAGGAGACTTAAACAAGAAAAGAGCTTGATAGATGGCATTAACACAGAGTTTACATTCGCATAGTTGATCAACCTCATAGGAGTACAATTTTTAAAGAGATCACATTCTAGATGAAACAAAAGTGTATCATTAATGAAGAATCCATGAGAAGGTAACACAATTCTTGTAAGGGTCATTATATAGTGGTTGAGTATAGAAAAGTGGTTCATTCCTTTAGTAAGCAACGAATAATTAGACCCTATATGATCACCCCTAAATACTTCTAATCATATTATACTTATCTTGTTATATGATAAAATTGACACATGATTCATTTTATTACTCTCTGATTGATTTTAATATTTAGGTCCTCTTATAGTTCAATTATGTGCAACGAATTGCCTCCAGTTCACAATTACGACACTAAATTTCATTGTTTTGCTAATTTCATTTACACTTGTAGAATGGTCAAAAGGTTGAGTTGAACTGTCTAATCTAGTATGAAATATTCAACATACCTAGTTTTATTGGTCTTGGTCTAACATCTCTGACCAATCACAAATTTACAACCTCATCAGAGATGAGGAGATTATGTATTAGTCTAATGTCAAGGAGGGCATTAACGAAGTTTATCTATCAATGCTTGATTAAGAGCAAAGAGAAGCTTGATGTAGTAGAACACTTAAGATAAATCTTATTATAGTTAATGAAGTAAAGGTTTGTACAAAATCCAATCAGACGCCTCTATGTCAAGATCCTCAAGGAAGGTAAAGTTTAGTTCCTAATTAATATAGTTTCTATAAACAAAAGTCATAGGTAAAATTTTGCAATGGATACACACATCAACTATGGCTCGAGGTTTTGTAAAGATTTAAAATAGATCTTGGGATGGTATAGACATATCCTCACTTGCGTTTTATGTTCCCAAACACACTAACAAAACTTGATATGCCTATCCTATTTTGGCAGTTGAAAACTTATGCAGCTAGACTAAGATCATGCTTTAATACCAACTTTGTCATCTTCTCCAAACATGAGGTATAACTAGTATAAGACAAATATTCTCATAAGCCTTACAACATGCTTAGACTCCTATTACTTTTGACTGACTCTTTATGTATTTACTCAATTAAGAAAATTATAAATAATAATCAACTTTATATGGACATTAAAAGAAACTAATCTCATGTAATTTCAAGAACAGACTAATTTCATATATAATCCAAATATTATTTTAAAAAAATCTAATAGAATTTTCCCTATATCTTGGATGTTTCTAAGGTCATAAGTCCTTCAAAACAACTTGTAAACAATATGTACAATATTCAGGGGTCCTCAAAGGGATCCAAATACCAACATAACACAAGATTGGCACTATATGTGATGTAATGTTGAACTTCTAAAATAGCTTTCCAAATTAACCTATCTTCAATCTCCATATAAATTATCAAGTGGCATGCCCATGTCTTGCAGGGGCGAGTTGGAAGGTAGGAGCAATTTATGGCTTTGGAAACAATTTTTTTAAAAGAAAAACATAATGAGTTTCTAAGAAATCCAATGAGTGAATCATTTATTTCTAAACTTAGTTAACCAAATAAACAAGACATAATTTGCCTTACTTACATTTAGTTCATCATTGTGACATAAGCACTTATCTAAGCTTAGATAAATATGAAATAACATGAGTTTTAACCTTGTCCACTTCATATTATACAAACAATAACGTTAGGGAACATGAGCAAGTGATAACTTGCATCAACCGCATAAATTTCTTCCAAATATTTAGCTAGATGGAACCAAGGATCAACATTAAGTTACCTATACTTATGCTAAATGGTAACTTCCACTCAATGTATCATCACTCAAGAAATAAGAATCAATATTAATTAATTTGGTCCAACTTGGATAATCATTGTTCAAGCTATAGAAAACCCATATCAATCAATATCATCAATTTCAAATAGCTCATGTTCAACAAGTAAGAAAAATCAAAACTAATCAACATTAACCAATTCAAATGATCAACGTTCAATATGTGAAAATCAATATCAAACCTAGTCATGAATTGGCCAATTCAAGAAGACATATATAATAAAGAATTCTCTTCTCTAACTCAATCAATATGGATCCAAGTTAATATAATTCAAGCAACTAATTTTTCAAATGTATTATTTTACATTTTCCTCATATCTCCTTAACTTTCCATTATGTTAGCATTCTTTTACCTCTCCACTATGTTAATGGCCATACTTGTTATTTCACATGTGAAAATAGGTTTCTTGAAGAATTTATCCAAGGATCCATGCTTTGTTGATTTACAACACATTCAATAATTCACAACACATTTGATAATTTAAAATGCATTCAGTAATTCACAATAATTTCAATAATTTACATATAAGACCCAAAGTATTCCTTCCAATTTCCTTGATTTTATAGGACCAATTACCCTTGTCCTTATCTAAAAAAAATTAATATAATAATAAATATGCTTGATTTATTAAATGATTAATTGTAAATTTTGTTTTAATTTATTAGTGTGGTGCTTTGTTCACTCAGAATTTAAAAATAAATGCTAAAAGAACTTTATTTGATACATGAAATTATTATTTATTGTATTTTAGATAAATCATAGTTTTGATTCTAAATATTTTGCCAAAATAAACAAGTGATTTAATATTCTATAATCATTTTAAATGACTATTCCACTTAAAGTATATTCAGTTAGCAGTGTAATGTAATATACATTTTAATTTTATACTAATATTAGCTAGGTATGTGTTAGTCTTAATATATTAAAAGGGTACTTAAAATATAGTTCTAATCTTTTTGATTTAGATAAATTCAGAGTGTTATTTAAATGCTTATTTTAAATACACAATTAAAACCCTATTACCTTTCTTTTTTTTTAATAGATTTTTTTGGCTTACCCTTTCCTTTCCAACCCTGATAACCCCTCTATTTTTTTTGCTACCAATGCCCTAGCAGAGGAAAGTGTTCCGCTCCATAGCCCAATGATTAGCAACTGCTGTGTGATTTTAAAATTGACAGGCAAGCAATTTGGCTGGTCGTTGTGACCAGCCTGTAGCAAATCGTAAAGGAACCTTTTCCCCTATTTTGGTTTTGCTTCATGACTAACAATAGACTTTGTGAAAACCTTCGCTTTGTCCAACTTCCATCACTCTAGTAGTTCATAGACTCCACGCCATTTAGTTTTACTATCGTCATGCTATTTCATTTTCAGCAAGTAGGGCATCTAGCAAAGTGAGGAGCAACTAGTTACCTCTTTCCTATTTCAACCCTAGCTCATTAGTAGCTTTGAGGGCCTAGCCATGATTCCCTAACATTCTGCCAAGGACAATATAGGCACTGACATCTAGCCATTCAAAACTAGTGACTGGTGATAATAAAATATTTCATTCATTTAATAATCCTCTCACTAAGCTTTTTAAGGTCCAAAATGACTTACTTTCAGCTGTGTTATTATATATTTATAGTATGATACCAATTGGATTCTTTAGAAGAAATTCTACAGAATTTGGCTTTGTTGAGCAGTTTCTGTATTTTGCATATAACTTGAGCTACACTTATCCAATTAATGTGATTCTTATCTTGTAGGAAATCTAAGACATAGCTCTACAACCTTCATGAAGACCTCTAAGGCTAAATCTCTCAATTGGCTATCTGAATTTAGAGTTGAAGTAAAAATTAGAATACTACCTCAGCCTGTCCTGAGTAGCCAGACCTCTGAGCATTCATTAGGCCATATTTGGAGCTATACAAGTCCAAGTGAGGTCAAACTAAACCCAAATGGAAGTTAAGACATAAAGTTACCTTTTTTATGAAGACTTCCAGACCTGAATCCATCAAATTGGGTGTGTAAATGGAGTTGTAAATTAGAGACAGAATGCTAATGAATTGGGCCTCTACAGAATTGGATTTTTAGGCCCCAATTGGCATGCAACTTGAGCCCAATGAACCATCATTTGCACTAGCTCACACTCAACTAGCTAAAGAGCAGTAAGTTAGAAGAAAACTAGAGAATGCAGTCTGTAATGGACAAAACATGCAAGGAGAGTGGTAGCAAGCAATCAAATCAGCCATCATTGCCTACTCACCAACCATGCAGCTAGCTTCTCTTGGCCCGAGCAAAGCTCTTTTAGTTGAGTCTTTTTTTGTAAGTTGAGGGTTTTTGTGGTCAGTTTTTTAAAGAGTTCTAGAGTAGTAGTGTAGCACGTTTTTCTTCTTCATTTTTTCTATAGTTTTTTGCCTTCCACGGAAGGCTAAACTTTGTAATCAGTGCAAGGGTTGATAAACTTGAATATTAATGTGGAGATCTTGTTCCTTCATTTTGCATTCAAATTGCTGGTCATTTCTCTTCTTTCCTCTTATTTTTAATATGATATCTAAATTGAATGGATTCATTTGATTTAGGTGTTAACATGATTATTGATTAATAATGAACTTTAGAAAGAGGATGGTAGAAACTAAGCAATGCATTGAGATTTTGATGGATTGTTTATTGGCTAAGTTCTGCATAAGACTCATTAATCATTTTAAGGATTCTTGTAATGATTTTAAGTCAAAAAAAGATGATTAACAATTGAATGAATACTTAGTGATTAAGGATGTATTAATCTTAAGTTTAGTTGATTCCCTTGGGCTGGTTAGTTTATTTATTATTATTTTTGTTTCTTCATTGTAGTTAGTTGTTAGTGTAGTTACTTCTAACCCCTCTTCATTTCTATCTCCTAATATGATTGAAATCATCCAAATGAACCAAGGGCTTGACCCGATATTGCCTATACTACAAGTAGTTTAGGTAGTTCAATTTATAAATTTTCTAATCCTAATTGGCCTCGACAACTGATCAACTGGTTGGTTAAATGGCTCTCCAATTCTAGCTAAACTTGCACTGTGATCTTTGTTTTGCCTTTAATCGATCACTGTCCACCTTGTGTGGACTCCACCCTACTGTTAAGATCAACATCGACTGTTGTGAAAACTGTTGATGACATCTTGTGCTGAAACTTAGTTAGATTTTGATCTCTACTTTTAAGTGATCGATTTGGGGGTTTATTTGAGGTAAGAGTCTATTTTTTTAGTAGTGTAAAATCCCTTAATATTAAGACTAGTTTATGGATGATTGTTGTGTTAGAGATTAAAAAAAATTTGATGCTGGGGGTTCAAGATGTTAATGAGTTAGATAATTTTTAGGTAGTAATTTAATGAATTTTTGCATTAGTTAATTAGATTACTCTTATTGGGGATTAATAGTATAATTGGTGAGCTTAGGGAAATTGCACTTAAGAAAAGTTAAGTGAATTTGGTAATTTTATTAAGCTAAGTCTTAGCTAGTTTTTAGGTACCAAACTTATACATATATTACTCTAAAAGTCCTAACTTGTTTTATGACAAGCTTGGATTATAGTTGAACTATTTTAAGGAGGTTAGTGTTGTTTGAGGATTATAAGTATTGCTATCTTGGGTAATTTAGATTGTATTTTGGGATGGCACTGATAGAGAGCTCTAGATTGTTGTTGTTTGTGTTAATTTAGGGACACTTTGGAAAGGACTTGTGATTGTAAACATGATATAGCTGGTCAGTTTAGTCCAACTAGGGTTATGGCCACTTAAATGTGATAGTAGGTACAATTATGTGATCTTTATTATAGGAAAAGTGTTAAGCAAGTGGCAAAGGCTTAGGTGAAATGTTTGTAGTCAAACATAAACCCATGTTAGATAGGAATTATGATTACTTTGGATGGATTTTAATCATTTCAAGTTAAGTTAAAAGGGTAAAAGAAAAAGTAGTGCTTTAAACTTGAGTTTAAGCATTCAATTTAATGTGAGCTAGTTTTAATTAATTTGGAATGATAAACTATAAGTTTCTTATAATTAGGCTCGTTAGCTCTTGGGATTTAAGGATTTGCAACTTCAATTTTGGAACTGGAAAGAGGAACTTGATGATTTTGAAGACTGTCTCTATAGGAAGGCTTTGAAACTAAGCTTTATAAGCTTAGAGTTTGTGAGTGAATAGTTCACTCTTTCTCTTTACATATGTTATACCATAAATAAATTTATTTGTCGATTTGGAAATTCTTATTAAGTTTATTGAACTAACTTGATTTGTCAAATGTTTTTATTTGGATAGTTTACTCCTTTTTTTTTTAGATTGATATTTAAAAGCCTATTTTATTTACTATTTTGAACTTGGACACTATAAGACACTATAATTATAAATTAACTTGAATTTTTACTAGTTGATTACATTTGAAAGTAAAATCATATGGTGTAGTAAATAGTATTACATTATATTACAAAAAGTAGTTTCATGTGTTAGGTGTTAAAAACCTTACTATTTTGCCATGGTGGATTGTTGAATCTTTGGGCAAATGTGCTACATGAAATTAATGATTACATTGCCAAATAATTGAATATATGAATTGATTAGAAATAATTTGTTTCTTTTTTTGCTAGTTCATATTGTTTAATGAAACGTTTAAGTATTGAATTTTCTTGAAAAAAATGGAAATTGGATCTTTAAGGGATTTTGTAGAATATCCTCAAGTGCAATTATGAATGGAATTAAACTGAGAAATAAAATTGGTGGAGGGATAAGGTGAGACAAACTGTTGAAAGAATAAGGTGAATGATGGTGACTGATTATTATTAGGCAAGGTTCTTTATAAGAACTCCTTATTGGATCCTAACTACATATTAAGACTTTGTATTTTCATGATACATGTATATTTATGAAGTACACAATATTTTACCTACTTTTCATATTGGTGAGTACATTTGGAATAACATGTCATGTTTCTTATTTTATGTTTGGGAAAACTTGAAAGCGTGGAATCATGTTCTTTTAGTTTCAACTCCTATAATAGATTTAAACTTTGTTTGCTATATCTATTGAAATTGACTGATGTGAATATATTGTTATTTAAAGACATGAATTCTATAGACCTCTGTTGGTTTTGTTTTTGACTAATAGATATGGAGTGAAACTTAATTTTTTTTTTTATAAAGAGTATCTTTCAAATTAATAAAATGTACTTTAAAACCATGAAAGAAAATTATCATTTATCAGTACTTAGGTACATATACTAATGTCACAAGAATATGTATTTTTGAGTATTTGTATTTTTCTATGAATTATTCATTCACGGAGTTTCAATGAAACTCATCCATTTATTTTTAGGATAATATATTTATTAATGCCCATCTTATTTCCTAAACTGGCTATGTTGGAAACTGAAGAAAACATTTGGAAAATATTAAATTGGCAGTTGTTGTTGCATATGTTAAGTTTGCATTGTGTGGGTGTACTATTGTTGTAGAGTATATATGTGTTAATTGTTGTAAATATAAGTTTTCTTAAGTGTTTATTACCCGAGAAAACATCTGGAAAACAAAGGAGACTCTGTCAGATTTTTGTTAAAATTTTTTTTGATGACCAAAGAGAGAAAATTTTCAAGCATTATTTTAAGAAAATTTTAGTTGTGTCTTCTTAATTTTTTTTCTAAAAGAGAAATGTGCATTGAGAGAGTATGCAAGATTTGTAGGAAGTCTCTATTGGATGACATTACAACATATTCAATAATTTATAATACATTCAAAAATTCATAACACTTTCAATATTCTACCAAAACATCCATTACCCTTACTAGATTCACCTTATGCAAGTATACAAGCTATTTACTATTCTTAAGTTTCTAATTATCATATAACTTTATCAATTCTAGATATTCATGGTTTGATAAACACAGCACACTCAAAATAGCCACACCTATGCTTTACTACTTGTGAGATAAATTTAGATTTTTAGTCTAGTGAAGAATGAGGGTTATGCTGATTTATTTTACACTATAGTTCTATTGCATTCATTTTAAGGGTATCTATAGCTTGCATTTCCATACAATCAGAAAAGGTGAGCACTGCACTTCTTATCTCACAATAAATATGACTTATATTACTTTACTTAGCAAAACTCATTTTATGTGCAACTCTAACTTAACAAGGCCTTACGGCCACATTGGCCCTAAGAGGCCAATGCACACTAAACAACAATTCAGGGGAAATACTAGACACATAACATTGCCTTTAAAGACTTCTAAAATTTGTCACTAGCCTATCAAATAGCAATTTATCATCTCGCTGAAAAAAAGGCCATAGTAGTAAAAGTTCACATAGCAAATAACATATAATCATTTCATCAACTTGAAATCAATAAACTATTCAGTCAGCTTAACCCATTTCTTTGGAGTTTCACCCTTTCCAAGAGGATGGTCAAACCACCCAATTTACATATAACCTAAAATTGTAATATAACTAATTATAAGAATCAAATACCGTATTTTATTTCAACAAATTCAACATTAAAAATTAACCAGCTAACACTAGAGTTTCAAATTAGGGGAAAGATTATGCGCTCACCTAGGTTCTTGAATTGAGCTAAGGTTTAGACATATTTCCATTTGGAACTATATGATTTGTCCCCTCCAATCAACTATCTAACAGTAAGCAATTCTAATTTAAGGCACATACCCACTCCAAAGGAGTATATTTAAGGCTCAAATTTATGTTGGAATGATGTCCAAATGGGTCTTCACCATGCCCAAATAGAGGAATGCTCACCTGCTGGTTTTGCTCCTTTCTACATGTAGCTTGGTCAGACAATAGTGGGGAGGCACCGAAGTAGAAACGATTGGCGATAATGCATTTGTGTGGCGTGGTGTGTGTGTGCCATGCTTATCATGATTCTCCTTTTTGTTGGGATGGATTCTTTAGTCAAAGAGGAGGAAAAGGATCTGTGGGGGTTGGTCTAGTCCTTTTTTTTTTCCATTTAAACCTCTGATGTCCATTTTAAAATAAGTGGAAAAAAGGTAAACGATCATTTAACTTTGTTGTAATATGGTCTTTTACCCACTAAAATAAATACACAAATTGTGGAATAAAAGGAGAAAAAAAAGAGTGATGGGGATTTAATTTAATGGTGTAATAATTAGCATCTATTTTGACCCAACTTAAATTTAGAAAAGCCTATTTAAACCACATGACTTAAGTGAAATATATGCACATGTTTATTTAACATTTTGTCATTAAAACAAATATATAAGAATACAAATTATGTACCCAACATAATTTAAACTATAAATTAAATATTCTTCAATTGAGTCTAAAATTTAACTTAAAAGGGGCATCATAATCATGCATAAAATAGAGATAAACTTAGTATAAATTAACGGTAAAATAAAATGAAGTATTGAATTGGCTTCCATAATTTTAGTAATGTCCAAATCAATATAACTTCAATATTACTTAGTAAAGCTTAAGTTATAAATCTTATCATAAAATAAACTAGATGTTTATTTAATAGTTAAAACCAATAATACTTTAAATACTTAAAACAACCATAAACAATGAATAACTTATTTATTATACAAACAATTATTACTAAACCTATAGTTTACCTAGAACTCCTTGAATAACTTATGTGAATAAGAAAACACTTTAGATACATCATTATTTATTTTAAAATCTACTCAATAAAATTGCTAAATCATTTAACAAAATTTAAAACTTAAATTTTGAAATAAAATAGGCTATGTAGTTATTATGTACTCACAAAAGATACATGTCCTAAAGTCCAACAAAATAATTGATTCATTCATTTTTTTATAATAATTACTAAAATAATTGATTAACTTCAAACATTGGAAGCATGCGATACAAAAACATAACTTATCAAATAGATTTAGTTACTAAAATCTCTAAAAAATTGTGTTTTCACAAATCCCATATTTATAAATTTTAAATATTTTTAATTTATAAAAGAAATCTTTATAACCATTAGTCAATAAATTCTTAAGGCATCACAATAACTATCCAATTTACATTCCTTATTTTAATCTACATAAAACACTTAATTTAAAGTCATTGCTTTGATTAACTATAATCAAAAGCATATTAATTAACAATGGCATACCTAACAAGTCAAAATTGAATAGAAAAAGAGATGGAAAGATGAACTTCAAGGAGCTCTAAAGCATAGACTAAATTTAAGGGCCTAAACGTTGTTGATGGATGATAATTAGCCATGAAAAGGGAAAAATGCCAAAGACCCACTTACCAGCAAATGAGCTGAGACAAAGAAGGACTCAACTCCAAAATTGAATAGAGTGATGGCTTACAGCAGATTGTTGGCGACTTCCTTCCTTTAACTAGTTAGTTAGTTTAGTCAAATAGTGAGCACAATGTCTTCTATTCTAATAGCTTTGGTAGCACATGATCAGCACAAAGGGTGAAAAGGCAATCTGATGCAGTGAGAAGCTTATGGACACACTTGACATGGAGAGGCTAGTTGGAGTAGGAATGACAATGAGGTAGAATGAGGATAGATCAACCTTTTCTTGCCCATGCCTTATCATTAGAGACAATATTCACCTTGTCCCATACTCCATTATTAGGGACCAAATCCACCTCATTCCTTTGCTCTATGAGACAACAAAGCTCCATGGAAAGTTACAGAAAATGATAAAAAATTATTAAAATTAAGTATTATAAATTCATATGTAATCACTAAATAATCACAAATATAAATAAATAAAGTTCTAAATTTACGTATACAATAACCATTTTAATTTTTTATCTCAAATTAAAATGTTTCTCCATCATACAATTATTTAATGTTCTAGATGTATGCAAATTATAATAAATTTATGAGCATCCAGTTTGAAAATTCTCAATTATTCTTATTTAAAATTTATTGAGTATTATAAAATAAAAATAAAATAATATTTTTTTCAAATCTCTGAGCAAAGTAGAGTGTAACGGGTTGAGAATTATGATCTTGCCCAATCTCTAAATTTTAAAATAGGGCAAAATTTTGCCCCATCTCCATTTCCACTAGACAAAAAACTTTCCCATCCCCATTGCAATGGCCCAACCATTACAGCATGGTATACATAAATCATAGCACAGAATAAGGATAGTTAAGTCTAGCATGAGATTGGGATTAGCTTAATAAATCTTAATCATTCTTGCATGACTTATATTTGATCATAACCTTGACATCTTCTTTGATTTTGACCCTTTGAACCTTTTTCTAGGTTAGTTGGGTTACAAATCTTAAAATTTTTGTAAGTTTGGGCACTTATAAGGGGGACTATATGAAATATGTATTCATTGAAAAGGAAAAATCCCAACTTTGATGTTGCTTAGTCTAAAAATGATTTTTAGAGAATTTTAAAGATCTTTAAGTAACTTTTTGAGAAGGTGGAAAATGATATTTTTTCCAAAATTTTCCATTTTGAACTAAGCTCGAAAACTAAATTTTTGTTCTTTGGAATTTTCATTTTTTTATATTTTATTTGAACCCAAAAGGGGGTATTTCCTTATTTACATTTATTTCTTAAGTAAATGGAGAGTAAAATATAAATTAAAGAGAAATGTAAACTGGTAGAAAGCCTGTGAATTCCTACAATTTTGATTGCAAATTGAACTTTTTTTGTGACTCAAATCACAAGACAACAGGGTTATTGGCAGAGTGCTTGTGAATTCTTGTGATTGTGATTGCAAATTGAACTATTTTTTGTGACTTGAATTGCAAGATCTAGACCATCAATAGAAAGTTAGCACAATCTTGCAATTCTGATTGCAATTTGAACTAATTTATATGATTCGAATCACAAGATGCCGAATTGTGCATTCATGATTTGAATCATAGGATCAGATTTTGAACCCGCTATCATGATCATGATTTGAATTGTCTGGGCAAAAAAATTGAGCAAGCCCAATTGCTATAAATACTTGTTTACCTTTTCTAAAAACATCAGATCCTTCACAACTATTTTTTCTCTTCTTCTTCTTTTTTCTTTCATACCAAATCAAAGTCTCTTAATTTTTTTAAATTTCTTCAAAACTTCCTATTATTTTCCCTCATTTTTGCACAAATTTTACCAACCCGAGAACTTGAGGTGTGCTTAGAGCAAACTCTTGGAAAGGGTTGAGTAGGAATCCTTAGCACAAAATCTTTGAAAAATCATTGTTCTTCTCATCTTAAAAGGTTATTCTAAGACTCAATTAGTAGCTTATAAGTTAGATTAGTTTAGATTGGCTAATGGGTAGCAATAATTTCATTTTTCTTGAGTTAGAGCTTAGAGTGTGAGTTAGGAATTTTGGGATAAGATGAAATTCTTGTTAGAACTAGTTTCCTTATGATTTAATTTATAGATTTTGGTTAATTTGTTGCTTGTAAGTCATTTGAAAACTCCACCTATAAGCTCTGCTCAATGTGGGATAAGGAGGAGTAGAGCCCTCTTGTGCCAATAGTAATAATGAGTAGATAATGTGCATTTCACAAGTTCCTTTCGTGTTTTATGACCTTTCTAATGATTTTGA
The DNA here is from genome assembly GCA_026873985.1 of Saraca asoca. Taxonomy (NCBI): domain Eukaryota; kingdom Viridiplantae; phylum Streptophyta; class Magnoliopsida; order Fabales; family Fabaceae; genus Saraca; species Saraca asoca. Next base: position 1,685 of record JANHAO010011855.1, on the reverse strand, counting down.
TATCCTTACTATTGAATTCTATTTCCTTTCCAATGACTATGAAATGAACTTGAGAATGGATTTTGTGGTTTTTCTACGCTAGAAGAAACTTATGTATCTTTGGGACAAACTTGCCTAACATCTTGTTGTACCATGTTGAGAAAGAAAATGTTATGATGAATTGAAAGCTATTTCTTGAATTATTTGTTAGATGATTTTGAGTAAGAATTTTAGACATGGAAAGGTGATACCATGAGCATGAGAAAAAGTGAATGAATGTCTTGATATTGAAAGAATGAAGATTAGTTAACACTTGATTGAATTTTGGTTGCACAAGAATATTAAAGTTATACTTTATGAAAATACTTTTCCTTGTTTTTGTTATTTCATTGTTTTATAAATTATTTTATGGGAGGATTTCTGGTTAGGATAGTATTAAATTGGTGCACCAGGTAGAAGTTAAAGCTAAAAAGGGTCACACTGAGAAGGGTAATGCTTAGCACCTAGTGTGAAGGTCATAAGAGGTGATAGTAAGTTTAGGTAAGCTGTGTGCTTGCCCAGTTGGATAGTTTTCCTGAGTGAGTTGAGTGCTCAACAGTTAATTTTAGCTTGGAATATCCCAAGAAAGGTTTACTATGTCTTGAACAAATATTTGCTTGACTTATCATATATACTCTTGGACTTATAAATGCTTATTGTTATTTTATCTTCTCTTTCCTTGAAGTTATTTACTTACACTATTATTTATGATAACTTAGTTTTGAAATTGAATATGATTTTGATGAAAAGTTTGTGCCTTTGCTTGTCCCAATTCTATTGGAATGCATGTTACCTATTCACTAAGTTTTATGGCTCACTTTTATATTTTGTTTAAAACCCCTTTTAGATTTAGGAGTAGTTTTAGGTCCCTCATCTCTAGCATCGTAGTTGAGGAATGTTGTGTCTCTTAGTGAGTTTTACACTTTGTTCATGTGATCATCTATTTTGTTGATATTTGTACATATATAAGTTGACTTTAGATGTGCTCCATATACCATAAGTAGGATCTCTTGCTTCTGCTATAATGGGGAAAAGCTTTGGAAAAGTTGTAAAAGATATGATGTTTTGATCGATGTTGAACAGATTTGTGAGTTATAAGAAATGAAAAGGTCTGAGTTTGAATAGTTGGTAGAGATTGTGGCCATGTTTGTGGTTATTATTTTCTTGAAAAGCTTTTAAACAGGTTTTATGATGGTAGAATTTCATCTCAGAGATAAAGACTAATGCATTCTATCCTGTCTTAGAATTGGCATAAAACAAAGTAATATAAACATCAAAGTTGTAGATTATGCTTGTTTCCAATTTAACAACCATATTCACTTTCCACCTAATAAACTGCTATCTTTTAGAGTTTTAAGTTTATTTAAAATCATATCTCAGAAGTTTTATTTATCTAATCAACCATATATGTGAATGGGCAATCAATGATAGATCAAAGTAAACAATGGAAGGAAATCAAAGTAGCAACTTAGTTTAGCATTGAATTACTTGCCTGAAACTTAGTTTAAGTTTTCTTCACAAGTTTCCTCATATTCTAAGCTAATTAAGCCAATATGGAGAGAAAGGTGTAGAAAGGAAACAGAGGGAGTGAGAAAACTCAATTCATAGAACTAATACTAGAAATAAGAAAATTTTCATAACAGATAATTGAGATTACATTTTGAATT
>JANHAO010011854.1:0-16757 GCA_026873985.1 Saraca asoca | reverse complement strand
TCTTTCTTTATTTCTTTTATTCCTTTATCATTGATTTGGATAGTTAAGTTGTAAGGATTCTGGTAATTAAAATAGCTTCCCTATGAGATCGACCCGTATTCGCCAGTACTAGCTACAACTATGCCGTGCGCTTACAGTTATTTAAAACGTACAACAAGTTTTTGTACAACAAATATCTAGCTTAATCTCAAGCAAAAGCTTGTGAACAATAAAAAACCAATTAGAAAACTCATGAAAGACAATAAGAAGTTCAAAGAAAAGAGTGATGATTATAGCTTAGTAATTAGAAATTTCGATAGGGGATAAGCAATGGGGTCATGATTGACATGCTATGATATCATGGAACCCAAGTATAGGATTTTCTTCCTTGCATAATCAATTTTATAATGTTACCTATGTTACCCTTGTTATTTCCAAAAATGGATGCATAAAGAGGACTTTGTTTTTCTCACTTATTTTTTCTCAAAGAAAAGTCAGGCATGACAAATCTTCGCATTGGTGGACTTAGAACCAATAATGACAATGATCATTGGGGTACAAGATGCCTATGACCATCAATTATCAAGGCATAAGATGCTTATGAATGTAAACAACTCAAAACAAAAACAACCAAAATGATGATTGAGACACAAAATACCTAAGAGCATAAATAACTTAAAACCAAAATGTTCAAAATTTATCATTAAAGGACAAGATGCCTAAAAGCATAAATATCTTAAATATTGGCGAACAAAATGGTCATCATCCAGGCACAAGTTACCTAGAAGTGTAAAAATGTAAAAAAAAAAAACTTAAACATTGATGAATCAAAATAATTAGAATGATCATTGAAGCACAAAATGTCTCAAAATATCAAAGCTTGATTACTAACAATCAAAATGAGCATCGAAACATGCCTAAGAACAAAATTCCTAAAGTGTAGATAGTCAAAAGTAGTCATCAACATCTTAGAGAATATATCAAGCTAAAATTGCGAGTCACTGGAGTTCGAGAAAACTACAAAGACCATTTAGAAATCATTCATAAAAAATAAACAAATGAATGCATATGAATAAATAAATGTTAAGAAAATTATATGAATATTCTGAATAACATACAACTTAAATTAGTAAGAGATCTTTTAATCGGTTTGAGGCTTAACTATTATAGGTCTCGTGTAGTAGTCTATGTCACACATACATCCTATGCATATCATAACATAAATCACATTGATGTACATGTTTACTGGTTTATGTCATACATACATTCTATTTGTATCATAATATAAATCACATGTATGTATAACATATATGAGATGATTATGAACTAATTTAAATTATTTCTCTTGTGCCATAAAGGGGAATAACCTTTATGACATGCACCTCTTATTACACACTGTCACACTTAGCCGTCTTCTTCTTCTTCCAAAGGAAAAATAAAATTCTCTAATTTCTATCCTATATAATTACTTATTTCATATAGAATAAATCATGAGTTACATTCAAGAGGAGTGAGATGAGATGGGAATTTTACATTTGGAAGTTGAAAGAAAGATAGGATACATATATCTTATTTAATAAAATACCCAATAATAGAATATGCATTATATTTATAAAAACTTTTAGTCCATAATCATCCTTCCATGCATTCAAGTATATATGATATATATAAGACAAAAAGCATAGAATATTACCTATTTGATTCTAATTATGTTCATGCATATCTCAAGTTATTTGATTAAAATTTAATTTAAATGAGTTGACTAATTTGATTCCATCATCAAACATCACAATCAATCTATTTTGAAAATTACTCTAAATTAGTTCCAAAATCAATCAATTAGTCCAATCCACCATACTTTCCAAAACTTTGGAATCAAGTAAATAAAATAAATGAAAGTTTTCAAAATTATTTCCAATCAATTTGTATTCTTATTCAAATTAAATTCAAAGTTAAGGAAAGTTTTCATTATAACAAAAATATAATTTAGGTAAGTTTTCTTAAAACTAGCTGTGATTGCAATTAGTTCCCTAAATTGTATTTGTGTGATTATTTCATGGGGCTCATTGATTGTTATAACAATTAATCACAGGGCTGATTAGTTGTCATCATAACTAATCCAGGTGAGCAAAAACACCATTTACGATGATTGAAACATCAACCATTTGTGCTGGTCAAACCAACAAAGTTTTGGCCAACTTGCTATGCTCCATTGCTAGCAATTGGTCAAGCCAGCTTTTGCTTCCATGTTTGGCCAACAAGCTACTATGGTAGCTAGCTAACTTTTTTCCAGTGTATTTTTCAATCGAAGTGCAGATCCAATCGATATTAGTTTATGAAAAATTTTCTACACTTTGAATTAATCATACAGAATAAAACTACAACATGAACATGATCTTTATTATCACCATAACAATCAAATTTTTAATCATGAATTTATATAAAACAACATAAGCTCTAATACCACTTGTTGGAAAAAAGATGGATCTGAACATCAAATGTGCCAGTCAAAATCATCAATTATGCATAATAGAACTTTAAAATTTTTCCAAACTCAGATCATATTGTTTACAAATTAATTCATAAGTAAAGTAAAATTTAAGCCTATAATTTAAATTATACCTTTTTGAGAGTTATTTTCAAAATCCTCAGTCAAATCTGAATTTGATCTTCAAGCAATTCCATGAACTTTCCAACCAACCCCACAATCAAGTTTATCAGGTTATCTTTAGGTAGCTCCTTTAGATTTGATCTCCAACATTAACGGTAATCCACACAAGTCAATTTGATTCAAAGCTCCCACCAAGTTCACGTAATAGGTAGAATATAAAAATTAACCACTCAACATAAAAAGGTGCTAGCTCTCTAAGGAATTACAAATTCAGTAGGGCAAAGTTTCTGTTTGAATGCAAAGAGGAGATGACAAGTGAAATTACATAAAAAGAGTTACCACACAATACATGTGCTAGGACTAATTGTTATCTTCAAAGGTTGGCTTTTCTCATATCTAAATAGAAGATATTGAAGTACAAGTAAGAGTAAAGAGCATGTAAGGGTGGTGCACAAGCTAAGGGTTTCCCTTTGCTTGTGCCTTCCACTTCAAGTGGATAGGCAACACTAGCCATGCAGCCCCTTTGGCTTAATAAGTCTATACTCCTTATCCTTATGCTTCCTTTTTTTTGTGTCCAACAAGCCCAAATAATTTTCTATAAGTCTAAATTTATAAACTTTCTTATATAATCATTCTCTAATTGTTTCAATTAATTAAAATAACTTTCTGAGTGAGGAATCATTCCTCTACTCATGATCTCCTCTGATATTAATATAAATGTTCTACAACATTGTAAATACTAAAACAAAATTTACTACTATTTAATAATTGTAATCGTCATTAGAATTATAAAATTATTGATTAATTAACACTTCTAATCACATTAGATCACTTAATTAATCATTTCAAATTTTCATGATGTTCACTAAATTCAACTCTTGAATTAATAACATTTTGCATTCTAACTTTTCCTTTGACTTAGATCAAAGATATTCTATTGTGTGTGATTGATTAGGTTTCCAAACATGTTGTCAATGAATTCATTTACAAGCTTCTATAAGCTTAATTAATTAAAACTCCTTTTAATTAAAACACAATTTCTATAAATTATTCAAGCAAATTCATAGATCAAGATTGGCTTCTAGCAAAGCATCATGACCACCCAAATGCTAGGAATAAATTTGTGAAAATTAAAACCATTCATATAAGATGTTAGTCTGCAATTTAATCCCTTCATCTCTTGATATTTAAATTAAACTTAGGGCATGGTTCAAGTGTAACGTCTAATCTTAAGTGTATGTTTGACTATGTGCTATCTCACTGTCATTCATACAAAAAACTCTTATGTATCATTACTTGATTATACATAAAACTACTTTTATGTATTATTAATACATATGCATATGATTTTGATCATAGAACAAGTGTTAGAACATCTTTTAAATATCATTACTTGTTACTAAGGAGGATGAATTCCATTTTAATCAATCACTAATTTTTATATGCTTCGTGGTGCACCTAAAATTATTCATATCTACTCTTTAAGAGTGCAAGCTTAAAATAAAATCAAAGTACACAACCTTTCACATGAAAAACCCATTGGCACATGACAACATTCCGTATGATTTTTTATGGCAGATCAATCCGATCATATGTTCCATGATATATGCCTGTATGTTTGTTTAGATACCAGCATATTAAATAGTGTATAAGATCACTACATTCTTCCATAAGAATGTGACATAATATATGTTGATTTACTCATGAATAGTTGATATCTTATTTTCTTAATTATTCAACAATCATAGATATTTAGAAATATAACTATATGTATGTTGATGGTAAAAAAAGGTAGGGGTGAGCAGAAGTACCACATTGATAAGAAATCGGGTGTCCTTGTGCCTTATAAGGCGGGGGCATGCCCCTCCTAAACGTAAAGGCACCTTTTGGAGAATAAGATCTCCCTAGAAGGGCAAAACCGTGCAGCCACGAGATTGGCCAGGGCAAACAATACCTCACATGTGGGGCAAGGCTCATCCCGACCATTATCAATGTATAAATTATCTCATAATTATAGTTTTCGTTGTAATTGATTTATACACAATTATATATCAAGGATTTTATACAATATAGCATAAATATATCAAACATATATATATATATATTTAAAACTAAATTGATAAAGAAGTCAAAACATCATTTTTTTTGTTAAATATGTTAAGATATGTAGTATCCATACATTATTTTTAGGGCGTTTATACTAATATATGCCAATTTTTGTGTCATTTGATGCCAATTGGTTACCCAACCCTAGTGAACTAGTCAACCAGTCGGTTGACCCTCAAGGTCAATCTATTGACCCTCAAACTGCCCTATTAGACTCTTACTCGAGTCTAATAAGGTTAACCCTAGGGATGCTACAATTTGTATGCCCCTTTTGACATATTGTATAAATTGTGTCCCCCAAAGACATATTATATAATACCATCATCTTACTTTCTTTAGAGTGACAACTTGTTGAGGCTATATAGTTTCTTTCATGTAATTACTTTAGTTTACATAGGTTCCTTTTATCTAATTAACTAGTCACAATAACATGTAAGGCTGATGTCTATCTAAATCCTCTCTAGTCAACCTTTTCTACTCTGATCCTTCTAACCCTTATATTCCATTATGATTCTTTTCTAGGATTAATCCTTACTTGTCTTACTAAAATATTAAGTTAATTATGAAAAGTTAGAGTTTCTATCTTATCTTACTTAAGTTGAATTCCAACCCTAGTCTAGTCCATCCTTGCTTACAGACACATAATTTATATATTAAAACAATCATGATTTGTCTATCTTGATAACCTTATGCTTATAATTAGGCCTTAGACAACATCTCCTAGCATTATAAAAAATCTTTAGGCTATTTTGAAAACATTATTTTTGTAAGAAAATAAGCCAGAAGATTAGAAATTCCTATTCACCTTAAAAAGAGAGGTTTTCTCCCAAAACCTACATTTCATGTCTTTTCCTAGACCTAAACTTGACCTTTGACTATTAGGAAAACACCTTGCAACAACAAATGAAAAATATAATAAATTAAAACTAAAACCAAAAAGGAACTAAAGTAAGAAAATAGCTTTTTTAAGTGAAAATCCTTACCTTAGGCTCACCCTCTTGAAAAGAGAAAATCAAAACCTTTTTCAGCTAAGCAATAATCTTTGGGAGCTATTCAATTACAATTGGGGATTTTGAATTTGCTCAAGGAAGATTTGCTTATATAGGCCTCAAGAAGCAACTAGTCAATTGGTTGGTCCTACCACTTCTCTTAGGTTGAAACCTGGGTCCAACCAACCTTTTGACCCTTTTTCTAGCCCAATTCATCCTAGGTTAGCCCAAAACTATCTTAGTCTACTGTATAGGTGTTACAACTATACCCTGATACTAACTTGCCACATCTCAAATTTTAGGGAGATGACCGGCTCAAAAAACCTAAGTGATAAGCCCTAAGCATATTATCCTTTCATAATTCATTTATAACTCTAAAATCATGAAAATAATTGTAATACCAAAATTTTTGCTTCCTCTTAATTTTCTTTCAAATGCATCTAAGTATAGGATTAGGGTTATGATACACACCTTTAGAGTATGTTTGATTAGATCAAACTTAAATGGAATAAAATGGTAAGGGAATGGCTAAAAAATTGTTTGATTAGCAATATGGAATGAAAATGCTTCATTTCTTAGGAAATGACCATTCCATCAGTCTAGTGATGAATGCTTAAATGAGGGAAATACATATATATATATAATACTAATTAAAAGGCAAAGTAAAATTTTAATACTTCTCCTAAAAGAATATTTTACTAATTACAACTATAATAATATAATTCATAGCCAAAAGCAAATTATAATTGGTCCCAAACATCCCCAATCAGATCAAAGTTATATAATTTTCCCTTCTTTATATGCATTTCATATATTATATAGTTGCAAAGAATAATAGATTTTACATTTGAATGGATTATTAAAACTATATGCTTGCTCTTATAGGATCATGCAAAAAAAGTATAAACCAAACTCAATGCCCAGAGAAATCTGAGAAACTACTATTGATTAGGTCCATACTCAATTTATAAGAGTTTTGGCTGCTCTTATAGGATTGTGAAATCTTCTTTGGTTAATCATATTGTCATGTCTATAAATGTCAAATGAAGCATTCACATTCAAATCTACAATTCAAAATAATCCAATAATGCAACATTAGCACTTAAGTTTTCAATTCAATCTACTTTGCTCTATCACAACAAGTAACATGTGTACCTTTTTCTTATTATCAAGCACAAAGCATTTACAAGGGTTTTAACTTGCATTCATCTATGTTTCAAAATAGCTATGACATATCATCTTCTAATATTCCAATCCTACACAATTTCTCATTCTCATACATAGAATATTCATCTATTATTTTTAGATAATTATATAAAATTATTTTCTATGAAATAAAATTTAATGAGTTAATATTTATTATTCTCTTAACAATAAAACATTTTGTTAATTATAATTTTAATAATAGAATTCAAAATACAATATTTTTATTATTTATTTTATGAATAAATTCTTAAAATCTAATAATTAATAAAACATAACAAATTGAGAAGCAAAATATAAAAAAGATTAAAAAATTATAATTCACCTTAACTCTTGATTTCTTTTGATGATAATTGATTTTTTTTCTTTCATTTTTATGCTTTAATAAGAGAGAAAAATTATAAAATTACAAATATTTTGTGTTATTTTTTATTAGGTTATATAAAATCTTGTTTTCGAAATAATATATTAATTAAATATTATTTGAACAAAAAATCTTACTTTTTATTTAACAAATAAATATTTAAGGAATATTTTGTTAAATTTCTAATGAAATATATTTAATTAGGATAAGTGTAAGATTTTAAATTAAAGGAGATGCCTAGGATTTAGAAGTTTATTCTTAACATTTAAGTGTAATTTTTATGTACTTAAATAAAAGATCAGTGTAATAAATGTTCTATCACTTTCATAATCTGAGTAGGGAGAGAGTGGTGAAATAATGATATAAAAAAAAGGTTAGAGTACCATTATGTCAAACCGTTTCAGGGATAGACAAATACTACAAGTAGGGGAAATTTAAAGAACTTGACTGTAAAATTTTAAGTGACTAATGTCAAACTGTTTCGCGGATAGACAAACGATTTATAAGTCTGGACTCTTTATTATATGTGTCTAAGTTGTAACCAAAATTTTAGGACCAGTTATGAAAGGATCACCTTTTATTCTATTTCCATTTATTAAGGCCTTTTTGGGTTGCCATTTCTCACAACTGCCAGCACAGTAAATCCTAATGGAGGGAAGCTCCCTTGTCACTCGTCTATCTTGTTCACCTCCATCTTCTGCAGCTCGTGACAACTTCAAGCCTCAATTCAATATTTGCCTCCAAAGCCCTTCTTTCTATTCTTCATCTCCGTCTTCCATTAGAAAATGTCGTTACCTTATCCTTGTTCCGAAATTTCTAGCAAAACCCGATAATTCATCGCCAAAATCCAGCGTCTCAGCGTCTCCCTCTAGAGGCTTTCTCACCTCTTCGGCATTCGGACTTGAAGAAGCTTTAGGGAAAACATATGGTTATTCATCCACAGTATCTGCCAGAGAAATGTCGCCCAAGGTTGATAAAAGTGGAAGATTTTGCAGTCCCAGAGCTGCCAGAGAACTCGTACTGTAAATTCTACTGCTCCCTTTTTCTCTCCTTATATATTGTTTTACATGTGTTTGACCTCTGTTAATATAAATTATAAATTGGGTGTACAGGTCGATAATTTACGCTGCATGCCTGGAAGGGTCGGACCCAGTTCGTGTATTTGAGAAACGTATCAACTCGAGACGAGGTAGGGTTCCTTTCCCCCATTTGATTTCATTACGTTTCTTCTGTTTGAATTGTGAATTCTACAGTCGGGCTTGTGATTTACAGCTTTATGAGACTGTTTTTTGTACTTAATTGTACAGAACCTGGCTATGAATTTGACAAGGAGAAGTTGTTGGAATATAATCATATGAGCTTTGGAGGGCCACCTATCACCGCTGAATCAGTTGAAGAAGCCAATGAACTTCAGCAGAATGATGAAAAGGAGTCTGCCATTGGTAACTAACTAAACATGTTTTGATCTTTCTTTTCTCATAAGATTTTGTTGGTGGTTGTAATTTGCTAGAACATGGGCTGAGATATAGCTACAACAGCTTAGTGAGCGTAACCTAAATTCTTTACTGTGTCATTCAAGTTGTGTACATGCAAAAACCTCTCTGAAGTTTTCCAAACCATAGCATGCAGGTTTTCTCTTGCTCAGATTTTAATGTCCTCTGCAAACATTCGTGACTCAAATATGTGCGGTGAAGTTGTGTTGCTGGTCAAGTTGCAATTATATTAATTGATGGAAATTAGAGACAATTATGATTAAGTGGTATAAGTTTTCTTTTCCAATCAGGACTTAAGCAAACTTCCGTAACAAACAAAAGAGAGTTCTGATGACAGTTGAAACTTAGAATCTGTGTATGTTCATGTTGGTTAGCCGTTGGATTGCAATATCAAACTTATACTTTCATAGACAAAAAAGTGAGTAGCTATGTGATGTAGGACAAAGATGAGTCAAACACAACTACCTCTGGATCTTCATAATTATTATGTAATTTTTGTAGGAATTGCCCTTAGGGGTTTTATTTAGTTATTTAGAGTAGTTTTAGGATAAGCAATATAGAATTAGAGTTGTAGGATATTATATGGGTTAGGAGTGTTTTTGAAGGATATTTACTTGTTGAGAAAGTCTTATCATGCCTATAAATAAGTCATCACTGTGCAAAATGAAATAGATCATATATTTCTTATTTTAATGTTATTCAAGGAGTTTTCCTTCTTTTTTGGTGAATTTCAGAGCTATTTTCCTAGTGGATTTTAGGTCATCAACTAGAGCAATATTTAGTACCTATATTCATGCTTTTGTCTTGTGTCACTATGTAATACCTGTTACCTTTTCTTGTTTGTCAGAACAGGGTTACGAGGTTTAATCTGCTAATGTTAGCTCGAGAGTATTATGTAGTGATTAGTGAGTTTATGAGGGTTTAATCTGCTAATATTAGCCCAAGAGTAATATGTAATGGCTAAGTTTTAAACCTCTTTACAACTAAGAACTTTCCCACTTCCAACTTTGGATGATATTTAGTTTATGTAAAGTTTTCAATAACCATATATTTACCTATATTTCTGTTATAAAGATTTCTACATGAGGCAACTTCTATGATAGGAAAACTTTATTATTGTTCTTTTATTAGATCTTTTTCATGTCATTAGTATCACATTTGGCATAGACTTTAATGTTGGGTGACTATTTTTAGTAAAAGATGTCCATGTGTTGTCACTTGTACGCTTAAACTAAAGCTTAAGTTCTGAGATTTTCAAATGCTTATTCTTAACATAAAAAGTAAAAACACTTTGTTTAAAAGCATTTACTATCTGCTTTCTTTTTGTTTTTCTTTTGTAATTACTCTATCTAGATTTTGAAATTACCTGTTTTGTTCTGTGTACTAGAAGCAGAAGTCCTTGCAGCTCCTCCAAAGCTGGTATATAGCAAAGTGATCCTGAGGTAAAACTTAATGAAGTAACTAAAGCTTGTCAATCCCCGCCCCATTCCATTCCTTTCTTCCTTCTCCCCCTCCCTCCAATATTGCACTGTCTGTGTGTCAATGAAAGAGAACAAGAATCATCCATCATGTTGTATCTCCAGGTTCACAAGGAAGCTTTTGGTTGCAGTCAGGGATAGGTGGGACAGTAATGTCCTTGTTATTAACAAAGTTGTCCCAGCAAATTGGAAGGTCTGATAAATGTTTATGTGCTGAAATTGTCTTTGAAAATTTGGTTCATGAAATGTGTGCAAATCTTCTATTCTATTCAGTTTACCAAAATTTCAGATATTCCCTGTTGAACAACTGTGGGAAAAAGAGGGGTGTCTCTGGAGGATGGGTGTTATGTTTCTTCTTCTTTTGGTGAAACCATTAGAATTTATCTTATTTTGAACTTTAAAATGTTTTCCCAAATATGCGGTCTTTGATAGAGCACAAAGTTGTCGATTGATCCATGGAGTTGACCACATCTAAATCACATAAATCTTGGTTTTGGGGGTTGCTGTATTTATTATATTGCTTTCTGTATTAAGTTATAGATACATTGGTAGGTCAACTTTTAATTATTTACTGATACTTCCTTCTGCATATATCTTAAAGCAGATGTTAATGTGTACATATCACTTTGTTTGCTAATGCTGATAGTAGTTTGTAACTTTGCATCTTTGTTGATACATTTCAGAATGAGCCAGCAAGTAGGATTTTGGAGCTTTCTATTCTTCACTTGGCAATGTCTGAAATGGTGGTGCTAGGAGCAAGGCACCAAATTGTTATTAATGAGGTATTTCTTCCTTTTGTTATGTTTTCTATCATAGTTGCCTTTTTCCCCCTTCTCTTTGCCTTAAGTACTACTACAGTCCTTGTGATTTGCTTAGTTTTTGAATTTTTTCCTCGAAATTACAATCATGTAAAGTGGTCCCCGTATATCCTCAAAATTTGTTACCTTCTGTTGGTGGGTGTTTCACAGCCACTGGAAATTTAAGTTATGAACAGTGTTTTTATACTAAAATATGGTAAAATCATGAATTGTTTTCCTACATGCATCATCAGCTCACTAATGATTGTGGTCTTTTGGGTTTCTGAACAAAAGAATTGGGGCAAATCCATAAACCATTCTTCTTAATGGGGATAGGATCTGATTTGCTAATGTGGTGCCCCAGCACATGGTTGTGACATGGATAACCAGTTTATTTGTCACTTTGATTAGTTTCTAAATATTTTGTAAGTGTCTAATGCATGGGTTATATTGCATGGATCGGAGAATTTTTTGCTACAAGTTTTGTTAAAAGGTAAACAGTAGTACAAATAAAAGGAGAATAAGGTGCCCTTCTGTGAACAAAAAATAATAATAGCAAAGGCAAGAAAAATAACCAAAGCTAAATCAATATATTTACTCATGAGAGCATTCACTAGAGAACCCCTCAACAGCATCATGACAACCACCGCCACTGCTGTGCCATGGGGACCCAAAGAACCCATTTTGAGGTGAACAAAGAGCATAGAAGTTGTTGTGCTCTGTGCTGTGGAGTTTCAAAATTGCTGTTTTTTGGTTTTAAAATTGCAATAAGTCTGCAAGTGGTTCTGGACCTTCTGGTTATTGTTGTGATGGTCCTTTGGCTTTTTTGTTTCTGTACTTGATCTATAAGGTGTTACCATTGAGTAGAAAAGGACCTGATTATTTTCCTATTTTCCTTGTCTCCGTTCTACCTCATCTTTGATTGTAGAAAAAGTCAGGATTGAAATTTTTTTCTTTTGGCAAATAAAAAAGAGCAAAAGACAAAAGAAAAACAAAATTCTACCTCATTTTGATTTCTTCTCTTATAAATTTATATCACTTTTAATACTTGAGTGTTATGAGGTGCTGAATAGAAGATTATTAACGGTTTTGGTGAGTATTAGTGAATGAATGATAGCTTGTAAATCTCCATAGACATGTTTGGTTGCTAGACCCTTTTTTTCTCTGAAATTTCATGGGGAGAGTGATGAAAGAGTTTAATAAGAAAGAGAAAATTTTAAGAGAATTGATAGAATGGCTTTATTGGTTTCATTGGCCCGAGAGAAAACATCTCAGCATTGTTCTATTTTATAGAAAGAAAAAACATAATCACAATCCCTATAAATCAGCTAATTACAATATCGGATTATAAACATGTAATTCCCAATAATCATAACTATATCTCTTATAATCAACAATCATATCCCTATGGATCTGACACAATCTGAATATTCAACAAAATTCCTTTTTTTTTTTAAACAAATAAAGAGAAAATGACCAAATCAATACAAAATTCTATCTTATTTTGATTTCTTCTCTTATAAATTTATATACTTCTAATGCTTGAGTGTTATGAAGTGGTGAATAGAGGATTATTGACGGTCTTGGTGAGTAGAATAAAGGATAGCTTCTGAATCCCGATAGGCATGTTTCGTTGCTAGACTCTCCTGGTATGTTTACTTGTAAATCTTTCTTCAATTTTTTGGTCCAACACCCTTCAAATATTGATTTGCCATTCCTTAATTCTTTTTGGAAGATTAAGGCTTTGTCTAAGGTTAAACTTTTGTTTGGACTGTTGTTTTGAACAAGGTTAATACTAATGATGTCTTGTAAGTGTGCAGATCTCATAATCTGCTGTTTCCGAATGTGCTTGACGTGTTCCCAAAATTCAGAAATTAATGTCACTTCATTTTGAGGTGGCCTGACAGTTATGGAATATATATATATTTTTTCTTTGGTTGGGATTTCATGAGATTGCCCAAATACTCTGGACATTTTCTAATTATGGACAAAACGAAAAAAAAAGAAAAAAAAGAAAGGGAATGAATTTGGAAACTTGTCTCTTAATTCAACATCCTAATATACGTGGGATTCCAATTTTTGTTTCCTTTTGTTGTTTTTATTTTGTTTGGGCAGGGATAAGGAGATAGATTGTTACTGTAACAATGTACTTAAATCTAATGTAAATGGTTATTTTGAAGGCGGTGGATCTGGCCAAACGGTTTTGTGACGGAGCAGCACCTCGTATCATCAATGGCTGTCTACGGACATTTATGCAAGATATGGAGCTAACTCCGTTTGCTGAAGCACCAGACAGTAGACCGAAGGGACGTAGTTGATTTATATGTATGTATGCATTGGTTAACCGTCTTTGGGTCATGCTTTGTCTTTCTGATTATTGAAATTGCCTGTAGAAGTTTTGGTAATATCGGTGTAAGATTAAGAAATCAATTTTCTTGTTTCTTAATTGGATTTGGAATTGAAGCTTCTACGGTACTATACTCTTAGGGAATGAATGACGTGAGTTCTTTTAACCCTTACTAGCGAGTAAGCCGGGAATGAATTACAGTTTGGTCCTTCAAATAAAATGCACATTTCCACCGAAGAAACTGATAATTTTGCTTTCCCCCTTCTCCTCTCTTGGCTCCAAGCTTTTTTTCTTCTCCCCCATCTCCCAAATCTGGCAATTCTGTGGAGGAAAGGATATCTGTGGAGGAAACAGAGGGGAGAGGATTATGGAGGGAAGGGTAAGCGAGTGGGAGGAGTGTAGAAAAAAGGTGATTGTGCCTTAATTGGATCTGGAGGTGTTTAAAATGATCTAGAGGTGTTAAAATGAGTTGAGATTAATAAAGTAACCTACGACTAAATCAATTTTGTTTGGGACGGGCATATGAAAGGTAAGGAAAAAAGTAAAGCAA
The DNA here is from genome assembly GCA_026873985.1 of Saraca asoca. Lineage (NCBI taxonomy): Eukaryota > Viridiplantae > Streptophyta > Magnoliopsida > Fabales > Fabaceae > Saraca > Saraca asoca. Next base: position 2,840 of record JANHAO010011854.1, on the reverse strand, counting down.
GTTGACTTGGTAAGGAACAGAATTGAAATAATCATATCAGATAAGATATTAGGATTGATAAGACTTAACCTATTGGGCTAATAAGTTAGTCCATTAATTTAGTAACATATAATGAGTAATTGATATGGGGTTAATAAGTTACTATATATATTATATTATATATATATATATATTTAATATTATCAATATAGTATTGCACAAATTAATTAAATAAATAATGTTTTTTTTTGAAAGATTGAAAAGTTCGATAAACAAAATTAAATGAGAGAATTATGATTATAAAGTTTGGAAAAAATAACATAATATAATATATTTTATTTTTTAATTTATTCACTTGCAATAATAATAATAATAATAATAATAATAATAATAATAAATTTTTTGTCACAAATCCGGTGACCAACATGAAAATCAACCAACTCATGATTATCACTGTTGATGGTGAAATTTGGTTTTAGGCCAAAATTCAGTCAACTGTACACTTCTTATTACCTCAAGCTGCAATCTGATTGAAAACGCAGTAAATGGAAGCAGATAGCAAGAAGAAGGTGAATAACAATAGGAACACAAGATTTTTTTAATGTGGTTCGGCCAAATCCGGATAGTATCAAATCCTACATCCATGGCGGAGTTTTATTGATTCGAATATATTTTTTACAGAGAGAGGAAGTCATCGCCCCTTTTGGAGGAGCAGAGAGCTCGCTCGTTTACAGTAGTTCCTTCCTTTATTTTTCTCTGCCTGGAGTGATTACAATGGTCCTATTAAATATTACAATGGTAACCTTAATAATAATAAAGTACAAAAGCTATATTGAGCAGTGAAAGGATTTGAGTGACGTGTTGTCTGTTGGTCTGCCGGCTGGTTTGGCTTGTTTGGGGGGTGGTCTGCTGGCTAGACTGCTAGGCCTTTTTGCAGGTCAAAAAATCACTATCAACATAAGCCCCCTAGCTCCTAATGCGCTTCGCGGACTGAGAGCTAATAGAATTATCTCATTGTTCGTGCGATTTGCTTCAGAGTGACTTACTCGGTTCATCCAAGCTTCCACAGCCGATTGTTTCATGCATATTGACATGAATGAGCTTCTTTAAGAGATCACATGAGGGCTACGAGGAACAAGTTGCATGCGAGCTGTGATTGATTTGTCGTATGAAAGCTGCGAGCAATGGGTCCCATGCGAGTTGTGATTATAGGAGCAACACTGGTGATCCCGTGCCAAACTTTGAATGATGCTGGCGATCTTGTGCTAGAGTGAGGGCGATCTTGTGCTTGTTTTATATTAGGTAAAACTCTTCTTTTAGTATTAGGAGCCTTTGCACAATATCATCAAGTGTGCTCGTGCTTGGATTTCCTTGGAAGTTTGTTCAGAAAATATGCAAAATTGGATGCCCAATTGGTCATATTATTCTTCAGATGGCACAGGATTTGAGCACTTGATTAGGTCGTACAGGTGTGTGCTTTAATTTGCACAAGAATTTGGTGCGTGGCTAGCATTTCTTGGACGTGAGATTTTGGTATCATCTCTTGAACGCGATCAGGTGATCTTCGATTGTCAGGCGGGGTTGCGACTTTGTCCCTTAAACCTGATTGGGTAGACCTCGATCGTCAAGCGGGGTCACGATTGTCTCTCAAACCCGACCAGGCGAACCTCAATCATCAGGTGAGTTTTTGTTTCTCGAACTTGGCTGGGCAGACCTCGATCGCCAGGATTTTAGTATTGTCCCTCGAACCCGATTGGGTGAACCTTAATCATCAGGTGAGGTCAGGGATTGGCTACCCCTTGATCCTGACCAGGCGGACCTTGATCGTCAGGATTTTAGTATTGTCCCTCCAACTCGACCAAGTGAACCTCAATCGTCGAGTGAGGTCGGGGATTAGCTACCCCTCAATCCTGACCAGGCAGACCTCGATCGTCAGGATTTTAGTATTGTCCCTCCAACTCGACCAGGCTAACCTCGATCGTCGGGTGAGGTCGGGGATTGGCTACCCCTTGATCCTGACCAGGCAGACCTCGATCGTCAGGTTTTTAGCATTGTCCCTCTAACCCGACCAGGCTAACCTCGATTGTTGGGTGAGGTCGGGGATTGGCTACCCCTTGATCCTGACCGGGCAGACCTTAATCATCAAGGTTTTAGTATTGTCCCTCCAACCCGACTGGGCTAACGTCGATCATCGGGTGAGGTCAGGGATTGGCTACCCCTTGATCCTGACTAGGCGGACCTCGATCGTTGGGGTTTTAGTATTGTCCCTCCAACTCGACTGGGCTAACCTCGATCGTCAGGTGAGTTTTTGTTTCTCAAACCTGGCTGGGCGAACCTCGGTCGCCAGGATTTTGTTATTGTCCTTCAAACCCGACCGGGCGAACCTCGATCGTCGGGTGACTTTTTGTTTCTCGAACCTGGCCGGGTGGACCTCGAATGCCAGGATTTTATTATTGTTCCTTGAACTCGACCGAGCGAACCTCGATCGTCAGGTGAGTTTTTGTTTCTCAAACTTGGCCGGGTGGATCTCGATTGCTAGGATTTTATTATTGTCCCTCAAACCCAATCAGGCGAACCTCGATCATTGGGTGAGGGTGCCTTTGTTTGCACTTCTTGGATGCAGAGTTGTTGGATCTCTTGAATACACTTCTTTTCCATGCAAGAGTTTGGTGCTAAAGCACTTCTTGGACGCGGTCTCATACAAGGGTTTAACGTTGTGGTTCATCTTGGACGAGATTATTTGCTATTTAATTTGACCCATTTAGATGGATAGATGTTATTGTTAGTCTGGATGGGTGCCCTAGACCAATTTGATTGAGTTCTAGCGCATCCTGGACTATACATTCTGTGCATTTGGATAT
>JANHAO010011853.1:0-16710 GCA_026873985.1 Saraca asoca | reverse complement strand
TAAATAAAATTAAATTTATTTTTAATAAATTTAAACAATATTTTTAATAAATAAATAAATTTTTGAAAAATATTTTCCAATTTTTCAATTATTTTTATTTTTTATTTCTTTTTTCTTATTTTAAAAATAAAGAAATAAATAATTTAATTTTAAAAAATAAAAAATACAAAAAATAAATTTTTTAAAATAATGATTTCTGAGTTTTTTTATTTTCCATTTTTTAAAAAATGAAAATAAAAAAAATTATTCCAAAAAAATTTATAAGAAAATAAATTTTTTATTTCTATTTTGTATTTTTTAAAAAACTTTTTAAAAATTAATATTATAATTAAAATACTAATTTAAAAAAATAAAAAAGGTTACTTGCGCTGCAAGTCAACCTTTTAAGTGCATTTTCTCGCTTCAGGAGCGCGGAAAGTTTTTGATGTGGGCCCCACAGGATTTTTTCCATCCAATTTCTTCTCTCCAAAAGTTTTCTCCTGCACCAAGCAGCAACCAATTTTGTTTTCCTTGCTGTTTTCCATGGAGAATTTCTTTTCTGCTTGTTTTCAGTGGTACCAAGCAAAGCATAAATGTAAAATTTGGACAATTAATGTTAAGCTTCTTGGTTATGTAGTGTCGCAAGAAAGAATACAAGTAGATTCCTAAAAATAAAAGTTATAACAAATTAATCTAGACCAATGATGGTCATCGAAATTCAAAGCTTCTTAGATACTCTATTGTAGTCTAAGTTTTGTTTTTGAAAATGAGCATCTATTAACCAAAGGAGTAAACAATTTACTCTCCTACAAGTATTTTCTTATAGATTTGGTATATAAGCTTATGAGTTTAAATTTTGGCAATATCATGGGAAAGATATGTTGAGTAAAGGATAATGATAAATGAATTGAAATAGTGTTTTATGAGGGGAGATAAATATAATTGAAATCTATAAGTATGGAATTTTGAAGTCAAGTGAATGTCTTAGCTAGTGGTAGAATTGAATTAGTAGAGAAAGTTCCCCCTTGTTCATTTATATGATTCATTAATTGGAAATGTATGATAAAGTGTGCTTTGTCTTATAGCATAATGATGGGAAGGTTAAAGTTATAGTTTTGGTTGAGCTTCTGAGCTATGATTTGGAGGAAATATGATTGAATTTAGAAATTGAAGTGTCTCCCTAGACTAGTAAATTGAGTTATACTAATTGTAAATATTCTTTCCTTATTCTTTGATAAGTTATGATATATAAGTTATAACAAATTGTTATTAATTAAAGTTGTTATTGTTCCTAGTTTTGTCCATAATTACAAGTTACTAATCCAGTATTAAAATGGTATTGATTGAGATGTTTGATGAAAGAACATGTAAATCTCTAATAGATTAGTTTGAGCCGGGAAGGCAAAGTTGTTAAAACCATATCTGGTAGCAAGTGCTAGTGGGAAGGTATAACCAATTTATAATCAAATAAAGATGGCTTAAGAATAATGAAAATTGTGTTTGAATAGAAAAAAAAATTAGAATTTGATGTTGACTTATCAACTAAGATGTAAGGAATCCGTTTGGTATTCCAAGTTTTTATATAGAGGAAATAGGTTTTGGATAAGTCTCATATTGTAGGAAAAGAAATAGAGCTAAATGCTAAGTGGGCGTATAAGGAGCAACCAATAGTTATTCTTAAATGATAGGTTCATAAACTATGATCAAGGGAAATTTTCATGGTCAAAGTCATGAGGAGCCAATGTGATGAGCAAAAAACCATGTGGTAATTACAACAGAGATACAAGAGAAATATTTTTGATTATCCATTAAGGAACAAGTACAATGAACAGATGTATAATGTTATCTACGGTAGATAACTTGTTTGTTAAACCTACTCTCACCATTTAAAATTCGAGGACAGATTCTTTTTAAAGGGGAAGAATTTGTAACATCTCGAATTTTTCAAAATAAATTTTGATAATAAAATGGCTTTTCAAAAAATCTAAAAAAGGTAACTTTGAAAAGTTTGAGAATTTGAAATTGTAATTTTAGGATACGAAGTGTTCAAACATAGTGGAAAAAGATTTTATGAATAATAGGAATCTTTAGAAAGTGGAGGTTCTTAATTTGGATGCTCGTGGAGCAAAAATTGTATTTCTAGAATTTAATATTTGAAAAAACTTTGGACAGATCAAAACTAGGGCTACAGGTGCCCAACAAAAAAAGTTATAGTTGTTACAAAGGTAATTTACTTAACTAATTTGTGTCAAAATTTCATAATCGCTGACGATCGAAGAGCATGTCAATTTTAGACTTTAGTGAAGAACTTAGCAAAGTCACCAAACAAAAGAAATTACAAACTTGTTAAGGAAGAAGTCAAAGGGAGTTAACGAATTTCTTTTTTTTTTTCCCCTTAAGAGGTGGTTACCTTTTCTTTTTAAGCCCATTCCCTGTTGCTTCACATAACCTTTCGTCTTCATTTCCAAGTTTATTCCCTTTCTCTATAAGCTCTTCTCTCTTCAAGTAATCCTTTATCCTTCTGTCTAAATTTCTTGTATTTTTATAGTTGATTCTTCTCTTCTTCTTTCTCAATTTGACATAAAAATCTTGTTAATTTATGGAGTAAAATTTGAGTTATGAATTTTTGAAATCTACTGTCACTATTCATTTCACTATTTAACCCATGAATCAATCTGATTTTTATGGTATTTTGAAGCTTTAATCTATTCAATATAGCTTGTTTATGTTAAATGGAATCATAATCTAATCATAGATTATTAGTTAAAGAAAAAAAATCCTTCGAAAATCTGAAAGTTAATAAGCTCTTCTTTTGTATTCTTGAAAAATATTAAATATCTTTATGAGATCCATTTAATATATTTGTTCCAACTACTAAGATAAGTAATTCTTACCTTTCTTGTGAATTATGATGTATTCATACTTGTGATTTATTGATTAGCTTATGCAAATGGATAAGATGAGTTTTGATGATTGTGTAGGCAAATTTGAGGCTAAATGGATCTGTTGAGGTGTTATTTGGTTTATTGTGGAAATACCTAAGTAATAAGCTTATTCAAACTTTCAAAACATGTTGAAATTAAGATTTTTAGTAGAAGGTTGAATACAAAGTTACTTTCCTTATTTTTCTATTATTTTCATCTATATAGCACGGACACTGATACGCGAACATGGACACGGACACGGGGACACGATATTTTCAAAAAATATAGGGCATTGACACGTGGAGGATATGTGTAAATAATAAAAATATAGGGGTATATTTATAAATATTAAAAATATCATACTTATTTGTAAATTTATATTGTAATTATTATTTTTTTCATATGAAAATAAGTACTCAAAATGAACATTTAAGATAATTTAAAAATTTTATAACACAAAATAATTTAGGTGTAAATAATAATAATAATAAATAAATAAATAAATAATATTCGAGCTTGACACGTGTGTTGAAATAGGGAACGCGTGTTTGAACTTTTTAAAATTACGGACATGGCCCTGGGACGTGTCTCCTCGATGTCAACAGGTGTCGGTGTTGGAAACGATACGGACATATGGACACGGCTGCTATATGGAGTGTCGGTGCTTTAAAGGTTTTCATGCAAAATCTACTTGTATGAGTTGAATCGTAACTTTTTGAATTAAACCCGCGATCATGCTCACGAAAATCCAACACTTTTGCTCCTACAATTCAACTTAAATTTTGAACTAAATTTGTACGATTCAAGTTTATATTCTCTACTCTATTTTTTTTATTTTGATTGTGATTCAAATCATGTTAAATTTTGGACTTTCTAAAAGTTTTCAATTTTTGGCTAGCAAACTCACATTTTCCACTAAATTTTGTCGATTCTACTTAAATTTCTTCAATAATTCTGATTGCAATTCTACTCGAACTTCAAACCTGATTTTGCTCACGATTCTGATTGCACCTTTAGAATTTTTCACTATTTTCAATTTAAACTTCTTTCTCTTTAAAAATTATTCTATTTTTTTGAATTTAAACTTGCATGAGATACAATTAAGTCGAATAAAGCAGATAAGAAGTCTTGAATGAGTGATTTCCAAGTTAACACTAATTAACCTAATAATTGATCATACATGAATGATATAGAAGCAATATGGGTAGTCATAAAGATAGTGTGACAGAGATTGCGTGTTTGAGACAATAATGTAATAATGGTCTATACATGGATAATAGGAAAATGATCATGATACTTGTCATAATAATGGGACCCATATAATTATGAATGAGGTCCAAGTTTGAATATTCTTTAGGAATTGGTCTGTGATATATAATGGCAATGATATGTGAAATATGTGATAAAGATGATATAAAATATATGTGAATGATGGATGACGTGATAATATGATGAGAATGATGCTGTTGAGATACTTGAAAATTTCTGATGAAATATGAGATGACAAGTGATGAATAAATGTGAGTGTGGAAATGCAATTACTATGAATAGTATTATGGTATAAAGTTTGATAATATGCATGAGATATTGAAAATTATGTAATGATGTGATAATATGATTGCCATCGAAATTACAAATACCATAAGTGATTATATGGTGAAAAGCTCATGTATGACATGGAATGATATACAATGCTATGAATGATGATGAAATATGTTAATATGAAATTGATGAGATATACATTATGAGAATGGAAAGATTGAATATCTAAAAGCTCTATAAGGCTTGATATGAGAATGATAGGATATTGAGGGAAATAATGAACTGAGTCCTAGATCTGCATGTTCCAAATTGAGGAGGGGCATAAGGCAGGTGCTAGAGGGAAAGGGCTAGGTTTGTGCGGGTTATAGTTGGACCAAAGTAACAAGGAGATTTACATTGTTTTTTTCTTATTATGTTGTTTATTGAAATTGTTATTTTGAATACACTGGAATATGATAAAATATGACTTGATTATGTGACATGGTTATTGACTTAATTATTATGCTATTACTCAGAGGTTGATTCCTTGAGTCTTTATCATGTATTGGTCAATTCTAGCATGAGTTATGCTTTTTGAAGATATGATGTATATGTGTTTAGTTAGATGTTGATGAATTTATAAGTTAGGCATGAATTTATCTTACTGAGCCCCAGACTCACTCTTCTGTGGATTATTTTTTTCAAATTCTTAGGAATTACTGTTAACCTACCTCTGGTAAGGATAGATAATAACTTCATGAAAGTCACTATTGATGTAAATACCACTATAATAGATAGTCCTTTAGCAGTATATGTTTATTAAGAGTTTGTTGAATAGAAGTTGAATTGAGCATGAGTTATAGATGGGTAGTGCCTCTATACTTTATAAATATATATTTATATATCAATGTTTCTCTCTTCATTTATAAGTTTACCCTATTAACCATTTGAGTTTAAATATATAAGAATGGAAAATATTAAATTAAGTATGAGTAGAAATGAATAATAGAGAAGGATTAAAGGTTGGTAATTATCAATCAGGGATTGATATTCATGCTAGTCATGACCAGGAGTTTGGCTCATGATAGTGTAACCGCCTCAAAAGGATCCTATGGATTTGGATGGTTTTAGTACTCTATCGAAGTGTCCTCAAGATGGAATTGAAGAGATACTCCAAGGATAATGTTGATAGAAAAAGGAAAAATCTGGTCCTAAAAGTTGCTACAACTTTTGAGGAAGAAGAAGATAATTTGAAGAGCTTGGAGGATCTTAATAAAGATGAAGATATGGTTTTTCTAACAAAGAAGTATTAAAAACTTATGAAGGTTCATAAGTTTAGGGGTAGAAGGAAAGCTCCTCCCCTGAGAAGGAATGGTAACAAAGGAAAGCAAAGCAATTCTTCCACTCTTACATGCTTGAAATGCAAAAAGTTAGGGCATATCAAATCAGACTGTCTAATATATCTTAATAAACTTTTAGAGAATGAGAAGAAGAACAAACAACCAGTCACAAGAACTTATCTAGCCACACGAGGAGATAAAGATGATGATTTAGCTTGTGAAGATGAAAAAGATAAATAAACTTTACTTTGTCTCATGGCTATGGGAGATGATGACATAAAGGTATATGACAACAACTCTATTCAATCTAATGATGATCTTGATGAATTGTATAATGAATTGTATGATGATTTGCTTAAGCCTAAGAAAAATGTTAGTCTTTCTAAGAAAATTATTACTTCTTTCAAAGTTAACATAAAAAATTTACAAAAAGAAAATGATGATTTGAAGAAAGATAATGAAAACATCAAGCTATCGTCCCAAGTGTATGCTATTTGTAATACTCTCAAAACCAAAATTGATAATTCAAATAAAACTATGGAAAAGTTTAAAAATGGCAAGAAAACACTTGATGTACTTCTTAGATGCTAAAGGTGCGATTTTAATATGAAAGGTCTTGGTTATATACCAAGTATGCCAAAATACTTTTATAAAAATCTTTTTGTTAGAAAAACTATGGAAATCAACTATACATAACTTGTCACTATTGTGGAAAAACAGGCCATAGCATTCACTATTGCGCCCATAAAAAGAGCACTTATGTTCCATGTGTTGGTGAAAAGTTGGTTTGGCTTCTTAAAGCTTCCACTTCTAATGCTACTAACCTTAGTGGACCAAAGACTACTTGAGTACTAGCTTCAAAAGAATGATTTGTTTTGCGTAAGTGTGTAGGAGATCCATGAGTGACATGTGGTTTCCTGATAATGCATGCCCTTGACACATGACTAGTTACAAGTCCAAGTTCTACTCACTTGCTTACTGATAGTGGACATGTCACTTTTAGGGATAATGGCAAAGAAAATGTTATAGGTAAAGGAACAATAGGTTAAAAAACCTAATTTTTGCATTAAAAATATTTTATTAGTTAAAGGGCTCAAACATAATTTACTTAGCATTAGTTAATTCAATGACAAGAGGAATAAAGTTACTTTTGACTCTACTTGTTTCATAGTGGAGAATATAAATGATAAGCAAATTAAGTTGGTTAGCAAAAAGGTTTAACAACATGTATATGATTGATATTGATAATGAGTTGATTATGGGTGCAAAGTGTTTAGTTAGCTTAAATAATGACTCATGGATTTGGCATAAAAGACTTGCACATGCTAGTATAGAATTAACTAGAAAATTGTCTACAAATGAGCTAGTTGTTGGTTTACGTAAGATTAAATACATCATAGATTAGATTTGTGATGCATGTTAAAAGGGTAAGCAAGTAAAATCTTCTTTTAAACTTAAAAACTGTGTTTCTATATCAAGGCTACTTCAATTACTTCACATGGACTTAATTGGTCCATCAAGAGTTAGAAACCATGGTGGTAATTACTACGTGCTTATGATTATTGATAACTATTTAATATTCATGTGGATGTTTTTTTTCTCAAAAGTGTGATACTTTTCAAGCTTTTAAGAAGCTTGCTAAGTCTATCCAAATGAGAAAGGATCAACTACAGTAAATATTAGAAGTGATCATAACTGAGAGTTTGATAACCATAAATTTACTTGCTATTGCATTAAAAATAGGATAAGTCATAACTTCTCTGTACCTATAATCCCTTAACCAAATAAAGTTGTTGGGAGGAAGAATAGATACCTATAAGAAATGGCTAGGACCATGCTTAATGACAGTATTCTTCTAAAGTAATTTTGGGGGGATGTGGTCAATACTGCATGTTATGTTATGAATTGTGTCTTGATAAGGTCGATTCTTAGAAAAAACCTATGAATTGTATTTTGAAAGAAAGTCTAATGTGTCATATTTTTGCATTTTTGGTTGTAACTATTTTTTGCATAGTAATGGTAGAGACAATCTAGGTAAATTTGATGCCAAATTTGATGAAGCATTATTCATTAGGTATACTTCTACAAGTAAAGCTTTTCGAATGTATAACAAAAGAACTTTACAAACAGAAGAAGCCATCCATGTTATATTTGATAAGTCTACTTCAAGTGTACATAGAAATTATAATGATGATGAGTAAGTGGATTCTTGACTTTCTCAGAAAGGGTCAAATGAGCAATAAGAAGGAGTTGAGGAAATAGAAGACAAGGAGGATAATGATGGAACTTCCCTTGATCAATTTGGACGATGTGCTTCCTCACCACCCTAAAAAAGCTTCAAAAATCATAGAAAGCTATCTGAAGGAGCAAATGATTGGTGACTCAATGCAAAGGGTAACTCATAATACTTTTAAGGAACATATATGATCATTTAGCTTTCTTATCTCAATTTGAACCTAAATCCATTAATGAAGCTATAAATGATAAACATTAGATCTTGGCAATGCAAGAAAAATTAAATCAATTTAAATGAAACTAAGTTTAGGATCTTGTGCCAAGACCAATGATCATATAATTATAAAAACTAAATGGATTTTTTGGAAGAAACTTAATGAGAATGGCATTGTAGTGAGAAACGAAGTTTGATTGGTTATTATAAGAATGTTATTAGCATATGCTTGCATTAAGGGATTCAAACTTTATTAAATAAATGTCAAAAGTGCTTTCTTGAATGGTTTGATCATGGAAAAGGTTTATGTTGGACAAACTTTGGGTTTTGAAAATCACCAATATCTAAACCATATTTTTAAGCTTAAAAAGGCTATTTACGGTCTCAAACAAGTTGCTAGAGCTTGGTATGAGCACTTGAGCAAATTTTTTTTTCGAAAAATGGATTTTCAAGAGGCAAGGTTGACATCACACTATTTATAAAGCATGAAGGCAATGACATTCTCTTAGCGCAAATATATGTTGATGACTTATTTTTTATGCTATTAATGAATCCTTATGTAAAGAATTTAATGAAATTATGCAAGGTGAATTTGAGATGTCAATAATATCCAAGCCAAACTATTTCCTTGGTCTTCAAATCAAGCAATCAATGAATGAAATTTTCATAAGTCAAACCAAATACATAAAAGAATTGTTAAAAGGATTTGGCATGGAAACTGCCAAGCCTTTGGTATTCCTATGAGTCCTTCCACAAAGTTTGATCTTGACGAAGGAGGTAAGAAAATTGATGTCACATTATATAGAGGCATGATAGGTAGTTTACTTATCTTATTGCAATTAGACTCAAAATAATGTTTAGTGTGTGTATATGTGTAAGGTTTAATCTAATCTTAAAGAATCACATTTGATTGTTGTTAAAAGAATCCTTAGATATCTTGTAGGTACACTTCACATAGGTTTATGGTATTCTAAAGTAAGCTCTAGCTGCTTGGTAGGTTCTTCCGATGCTGACTTCACTAGAAATAAAACAGATCAAAAGAGTATTATTGGAGCATATCAATTTCTTAGCCACTCTCTAGTTTCATGGCATAGTAAAAGCGACATAGTGTGGCTTTATCCACTATTGAAGTGGAATATATAGTCACCTGTAGTTGTTACATTCAAGTCCTTTAGATGAGACAATAATTATCATACTATGATTTGAATTTTAAGAGAATTTTAATTAAGTGTGATAATATCAAGGCCATTAATCTCACTAAAAACCCTATTATGTACTCAAGAACCAAGCATATAGAGATAAGGTATCATTTCATTAGAGATCATGTTCAAATGAGAAACATTGACCTTGAATTTGTTGAAATCAATTTTCAAATTGCTGACATTTTCACTAAACCTCTTAATGAAAATTGATATGCTTTTATTAGAAGAGAATTTGATATGTTAAATCCTTCGGATAATGAGCTTACTTAATTTGATTATTTTTATTTGTAGTGGTTTTAAGTTATTTCATTCAATTGTTTTAATTTGATTTCAATTTATTCTAAATTGTTTTCATTATTTAAATTAATTCTAACCTAAGCATCGGAGAGGCCCCTAATTTCTTTTGTAGGTGCCTAGTTGATCTCAGTTTATTTTTTCATGTTGTTCAATTGTTTCTAGAGCTATAAGATCAGTATTCATGGTTTATTTCTGGAGAGGCGTTGGAAAAATTGAAGTTTTGGTATTTTTCATGAATCATAGTTCAAATAAGAATTTCTAGTTCATTTTCAGATTCAAATCGATCTCTTATGCATTGTTTTGGGTTACTTTATTAGGTTCATAATTTGAATCATTTAGCTAACTTTGGCCTCGCGATTTTGATCGCAATTCAAATCAATGTGAAGTTCTTTGGTCATTTGTTCGCGATTATGATCACAATTTGAATCACTTAGCCAATTCTGGCCTCACAATTTTAATCACAAGTATGATTATAAATACCATGCATGCATTTTCTAGCTTATTTTTTTCAAATTCTCTTAAACCCTAGCCGCCCTTTCTTAACCAAATGACCTTCTTTCTCTAATTTCTTCCAATTTCACTTATCAAACTCCAATTTTTCTTCACCAAAACACTTCTTAGCCTATTTCCTTCAACTTTTACTAGTCAAAACTTTAAATTTCTCCCAGATCTCAAAACCTCCATTTTTCCCAAATCACTTTCTCTCTCCTCATTCTACCAAAACTATCCAAAATGAATAACGTTTTTGCCAATGGTTCTAAGATGTGACCATTGAAGACCAAAATTTTTTCCCAAATAAAGAATCTCATGAAAGGTATGCCTAATACAAAGAAAAAACCTGTTTCTCCTTTAAGATGTTAGGATGCAAAATTTTTAAAAGAGAGTCATCTAGAATTATTTGGTTCGTTTGGAAAATATAATCTGTTGAAGTTTGTGACGTATAGCGCAAAGTGTTACCCTAGGCTTCTTAGGATATTCTATGCAAACCTAGGTGTAGGTAGGAGTAAACTATCTATTTCTATGATGAGGAAAATGACTAACTTGGATGTTGAAATCATGTGTAAGTTATTTGATATAGAAGGAGGGTCCAGCTTAATTACTAGCAAAGATGTGGTTAATTATTCTGAGGAAGAGCCATCAAACTATTTTTTCTAAACACTACACTAATCTTTACTATAGGAAAATTGATGATTAATGGATTTCCTATGGAACATCGTCTCCTCCATTACACTATTATGAACACATGAACACTATAAATATTGTTGAGGATAAGCTCTTCTTAATGTAGGCTATGAAGATTGAGCTGAAAATCAACATCTTGTTTCTAATTCTGTCATTCATGGGCACCTCCTTCACAAAGACCAACCAAAGTTTCTTACCTTATGTTTTGCATGCCTTTAGGGGGAGAGTTGTTATTTTGAGAGGGACCTTTGATCTTTTTATGCTTAGTTGTGTCATTGATTACTATTTGTTAATTAATTCCTATCTAACTCCAAAATTGTTTGTCATTATCAAAAAATGGGAGATTGTTAACCTTAGCTTGTGGTTTGATGACTACAAATGTTTCTGGTTGAGCTTATTTGGTTTAATTTCAATGAATCAATCTTGGATGGCCTTAGATTTCTTGTTAAAGACTTAGTTTAGGCCTTATTTAATCAAAATTGTAAAAATTTGGTTTATTAGAATTTAACTCAAAATTTGGAATCATTTTTGGAAGGTTTGCCTCATGGTTTTGATTAAAAAGTTTTCGAAAAATTTCACCAAAAACATTCCAATAGAATCTTAAATAGTTTATCCAATTTTTTGAATTTGAAGAAATGTTTTTGGATTGAATTATAAGGTTTAAAATGGTTTCAAAATGAATTTTCAAATTTTATTTTTCAAATTCTTGGCCTACAATTCAAATTGGTAGTTTTGCACTATATTCGCCATTATGATTATGATAATAGGACAAATGAAGTATACCTGGTGATTCAAATAAAAAAATTACACTTACTTTTGCAATTCTAATTGCAAGTATCTTAGGATTGGCAAAAACTTTGCAATTCAAGGTATTTGAATCGATATTTATGCTTTTTTTCATGATTCAAATCGAAGCTTTTTTAACTGATTTTTGCTATTTTGATAAACAAAAATCAAAATTTGAATTCGTGACTCTGATCATAGGGATTAATTTTTCAAATAATGGTTATTTCACTGTGTGCCATGTTCACTTGATATAAATACTCATTTCACACTTTTTTATCAGCACATAACCCTAACTTGCAAGAGGCAAAAACTACCTAATTCATTCGTGCTTTAATTCTTTACTTTATCTCTTCAATTTGGGGTAAATTTGAGTGAATTTATTCCTCTAATACTTCAATTTGTAATTTAAATTGTTGACTTCTTGAAATTTTTCTTCTTTTCACTTCAAACACTATTAGGTTTTCTAGCGTTAGCCATACCTAGGATAGAAGAGTGGCTAAACTCTTTCTTTTTCTTCTTTGGGTAAGATTCTTAAAGGGCTTTTGATTGAGCAGTCATTATAAAGACAAGTGCCTGTTTAAACTTAGAGGGATTACTATTTTAGTAGATTCAAGCTTGGTTGAGAATTTGTAGATGTATACTTAGAGACAAATTTTCAAGGAAAAACTATTATAAATCTGTGTTTCAATCGCTATATCCTTACTCTTTTACATTTTACACTTTATTTTGTTATAACTCATTATTATTCTTGATAAAATTAGATAATTGATCTTGTGAATGTTGTTTCTTTGAAATTATAGTGTAAGTTACTTATTTCTTTTTTCCAAGTAATTTTGCTCATTTTGCAAAAACTAAAGAAGGGATTCTAGATAATTGGTCTTTTGAAATGTGTTTTTGTTAAAGATTTCAAATTTATCATGACTTAGCGATGACTTATATTGCTAACGTTTAACGAAACTATATGTTTTCATATCTTTAAATCTTGAATTTAGGGATGCTAAATCCATCACTAAACTGAAATAATTACTATGTTGACAAAACAACCATCACTTCTTTATTGATTTTTTTTTTTCAGTTTAGTAACAAAATTTCAAAATTCAATCACTAAACCGATTGCTAAATTCAAAAATTGAAATGTCATTGCTAAATCTATCCATAAACTAGCAAAGATTAATTCTTTAGAAAAATTCATATACTTCCTTGTTAATTAATTTTTAAAATATTTAACAGAGGAATTAATACTTTAAAATTATTACATTTAATTATTGAATTTGTCGCTAATAGCCATTAATATAATAGGCAGGAAACTTTTATCAAATTTAGTGACATAATTCCGCTATTTATTCGTTATAAGGTGATGGAATTTCCGACGCCAACTTTTAGATGCTAAATGTCAAACTTCTTGTAATGATATGTTAATTATAATTAAAAACTTTGATAGATATTATTATCTATAATTAATATTTTAATTTCATTTTTATGTACCATAAACATTTATAAATTATACAATAATTATTTTTGATATGATATTTTGTAAATTTCTTATTCAAAATTCTCATTCATTGACTTAGCTCAACTAATAAAATCGGTTATCTTCCATCTGTATTTTCAATCCTGTGCCCGTAGTACTACAATTATTGCATTGGCCCACTGCAACTAGATTCTTCAGTTAGATATTTGGGATTTTCAAAATTTATAATGCTATGGATACTTACTAGTGAGGATGCAAATATTTTCGTAGTGCGTGTGGTGCCAAGTTTTCGATGTGGGCTGATCTTTGATCTGTAGATAATATTGCATCAATTAGTTTAGGTTCAGACCAGTAAATTGTTAGTAGACCAGACTTACAAACTTAAAAATATGAAATATATAAAAAAAAAAAACAAAACTTTCAAAAAAACATCAAATACCATTAAATTTAAGCAATCAAAGAAGAAAAAATCTAAAAGTCGACGATGAGAGTCACTGTACGATGAATAGCGCTGGCAATGTGCGATCTTAGTTTAATTCGGCGAACATGTGGATTAGAATTGTAAGATTTGTGCATTGATTTTTTTTTTTTTTGCATTAATATTAAGTATGTCTGAATTTAAAATTTTTAACATATTATCTAATTTTCTCTTTACTAGACCATACCCAATGATTTAGTGAGATATGTTCTCGTGTATATATTAAGTCGAAACTTTAATATATTATTAATTATCTTGGATAGTCACACTTGAATATTTAAATAATACTAAATTATTAGATAAATTATTTATTAAATAGACGGTCTAATTTAAGTTGTTGACAATTTGGTATACAAGTTTTAAATTTTTAAATATTCAATATTAAATCTACTACAAATTCTATTGAAATTCAAGGAAAATGTCAAATTATTTGATCTAATTAAAATTATATCACATCAATTGTTTATCAATTTCTATTTTTTGCATCAACTATTTAAAACCATACTTAATCAACACCTTTTATTTGTCTTGTTTGATTGACCAAGATAAACAGGTTGTAATTATTTTAGTTTAATTAGTTAATTATTAAGTAATTTAAATATATTTATAGAATAACAAACAAAATTTTTACTTATCTTAAAATTATAATAAAATAGTTATATTTATTTTAATTATAAATAAAAATAAAAAATATTTTCATGTGACCAAAATAAACTCATTGCAATTATTTTATTTTAATTAGTTGGTAATTAAATAATTTAAACAAAATTATAAAATAAAATATTAACTAGATTTGATTATAATGAATTTATATTTATTTTATATTAATAATGAAATATTAATATTTATTTTGATTACACATGAAATAATTTTTTTTATGTTATTTTGAAATTTATTTAAATTTAAAGATATCAATTAAACTGAATTATGATATTTATTAATGAGAAATGGAAGACTTTGAAAATATTACTAGTATTGATATTGAGTTTTGCTGTAAATAATTTTAGAAATTATAATTGATATTAACTCATTGATTTAATTGGATAAAGAATTAGAATAGAATTAATTTGATTAGATTAAAGAATTAAGATGATAATTAATTTGATTGTATCACATAATTAAGATGAATTGAATATATATTATGGGAAGTTTTTGAAATTATTGACTATGATTGTGTGATACTAAAAATTAGTAAACAAACTTTAAAAGATTATGTAACAAGTAATTCGACATAAGTGACACAATTTTTTTAAGACTCTCAAACAAGGGTGCCTATGCTTTAGAAAAACTTCTGGGCATGGAAGTCTTGCCTTGTATATTATTAAACGATAAAATATCGAAATTTGAATTTTATATTATATTTTTCTTATGTAAAAACATCTATTTCTTAAAGCATATATAATTATCATAAATAATTTTGGAATAAAACATTTATGTTACTTAATTAATATCAGGTTTGACAAATATTTATATCATGACTATGACTTATTTTACGAGAATTGCTGTCGATCTATACATGGCTGGAAATACCACATAACCATTTCGTACGTATTTCTTTTTTTTTTTTTTTGTGGATATCATTTCGTACATAATTTTGTCTCTACTTTTGGAACCTCTCTGCACTTGTTTTTGATTTTATATTAGTTTTCTTTTGCTTCATTTTTCCACAATATTACGTCCCCTCTAATTTGTGGCGACCCAACATTTCATTAAAAAAATGTTAGTTTTTCATAAGTTTTTTTTATTAGAATAAATTATACTTACCTATTATAATATTAAATTTAATTATATATGTATTATTTTATTTTTAAAAATATATATTCATTTTTCTAATTTTTAGATTTTATACTTATGTTTGCCTTGTTTATCATAAAAATATAAAAAGAAATGTGTGTAATTTTTTTTTATTTTTGTTAAAAAGCTAAAATAATAATCGAAAAACGCCCTGCAATAAGCCAAGAAGTGCCTTGAGCTGATTGACAGCAACGAGTATAACTTTAGCTGTCTATAGGTTGAATGACCCTAATGGAGAAGACATTCATTTATAGTTTTAGGTGTATGATCCATCAAGCTGAATTAGAGATTTTTTATTAAAAAACAAAAAGCTTATACTTTTGCATGACACATATTCTTGTATAAGAAAAAATTTTCGAAAAAGAAAATAAAATAAAACTTCTTTTAAAAATTTGTGTAATGTAATATTTTTCTATTAAATTTATAATTTTGTGTATTTATTATAACTAAAATTCGAATAAAGTTATAATTTTGAAAAGGTGACAATTTTGTATACAATATTTTTGTTGCCTTTTTTTTATCAAGAAAAACATAAAATTACTTTGTAGCTAGCCACTCATCTATATTACAAGTTACAAATGAAAATATAATTACATCTAAATTGTAAAGGTATTAATGAATATCTATTTTGAGGGAGAAGTCTCTCAAGAAATTGTGGTATTTGAGATGCTTGACATTATGTTCTGGCATCTATTCTAGCATAATAATTTTGGCTATATATAAACATCAACTAGTTGACAAGTTCTTTT
The DNA here is from genome assembly GCA_026873985.1 of Saraca asoca. Classification (NCBI taxonomy): domain Eukaryota; kingdom Viridiplantae; phylum Streptophyta; class Magnoliopsida; order Fabales; family Fabaceae; genus Saraca; species Saraca asoca. Next base: position 538 of record JANHAO010011853.1, on the reverse strand, counting down.
CAATAAAGAGATAGCACTATGGTCTCATCACATTCTCTTTCAAGTAAAACCCTCCATGACTCCACACTTTGGCATCATTTCATGTTTACTTCCTCTTTGAGTAATTCAAAGATTCATAAAATTAAAACTCCCCGTTTTTCATTCAAAAGAAAAATAAAAACTTAAAAGGACAGAGCAAATATTTATATATATTAATTTTCAAGGACACTTCAATCATCTCTCTCTTTGGCTGAGTTTGTCTCACTCACTCACCTAATACCCATATTTTAAAAAAACATCTCTTCAAAATCAATCAGAAAAGATGGACTTGTAATATATTATTGTGATGACCTATGTGATGATAATTCATGAAAAGATCTCAGTTCCTTCCCTCAGGTAGGCTGAAACGCCCTAAATAATCCATCCATCTTATCAGTAAGACCAATTTCTAGAATAATAATAATTATTATTATTAAATGAAATTGAAAGTATATATACTCAAGCTTTTTCAGTCAAAGCCAAAGATTTTATGAGCAATATTATGGTCACAAAATCATTA
>JANHAO010011852.1:0-16720 GCA_026873985.1 Saraca asoca | reverse complement strand
TGTGCACTTTAATTTATTTGAGAAAATATATATTATTTTGGACCAAGAATAAACATAGGGTTTTATTCATTAAGTTTTGTTACCAAATTAAGTATTTGAGAAATTAAGTACATCGTGATACATGGTTGATATTACTCGTTCTTAGAGGACTTATCACTATGATTCGTATATTTATTTTCTTAGCAAGTTGTCTAATGAACGTTTGCACCAAGTGGGAGAATGTAATGTTTTTTCATTTGAAATGGTGCAACCGTTTAGTTTGAATAGGTGTGACTTTTAGACAGACCAGTTTGAATGGATTAGACACTTTTGAAGGGCGGTAACGTTTAGCCATTTCTTGATGGAAGAAAGGCTATAAATATCAGATTTCTGGGGTCCTCTCACTACTCTTTGATAGTCTACATATACACCATCAAATTCAAAGAGAAAAGTGTGAGAAACCTTGGAAAAACAGAGGCTTAACCGAACCCGATTACATAAGCAATGGCCAGAGGTATGTATGTCTTTGCTTCCGCTTTTAGTTTTAATCCTTATATTTCATATATGTTTAGAAGCATATATAGGATTATATATGTTTTTTTTTCTATCATATTTTAGTTATACGAAAAAAATTAATATATTCATCTTTTTATCATTTCAAATTATAATTATTTATTATCATTGATTACTATCTAACATAACTTACTATCGTTAAATACTATTCACCACAGTGACTGACCAACTCTCTAGTATTAGTCACCATTAACCAATCAATTTCTTGACATTAACTATCAATCGATCAATTTTTCGACAAGGACAATTTTGATTAAATAAAGACTTTAATTAAGTTAGATATATCATAATATTTAATATTGTGATAAAGTTGAATTTATCCTTTGGTAAGAATTTTGATTAATAAATACTTATATTATACAAGTTTTGATTGAGAGCTAGCATAAGAGATTTAATTTTTATAACCATAATAGGGTTACTTAAGGTCCCACAATTAGCATTTTTTTTTAATAATTATTGAAAGTGAAGAGTTAGGATGTAGGTTTAAGGATTAATATACTGTTTGTATTATCTCTCTTAGTTCTCTAAGGGATTTGTTTTTATCTTTGCCCATGGAATAGGCTAAAAATCGAATCACATTAAATATCTATATTTTATGATTTTTTTACTTCTTTGATCTTAAATTTTGCCAATATGCACACTTTTGTATCATCAAATTTTTCCAATAAGTGGAATCAAAGCCCAATTCTATTAGCTTTGGGTTCTTGTTTCAGTTCTGCCTACCAACAAGTGATATCAAAACCTGGTAGTATAGGTTTTGGGTTCTGATTTATGTTTTACCTGGATTTGCTGATCTTAGTTAGTTTTAGTATTGCATTTAATTTGATTAAAGAAATATCAACACAGATTTGTTTTGGAGTTTTACACGAAGTTTAGATTTTATTTAAGTAATAGCTTTGTTTGTATAGATCTGATGATTTTTTTTTTTAATAAAAACTCTTTGTGAAAAAGATGAAACAAATTTGGTAAAATTATTTGTTAATGTATCTATAGAGTGCTAGTACTCCATTAGAAGTGGAGTTTTAAAAACATTCATTATCTATGAAGAAGGTTACTCAAGTTTGGTTGAACTACTTGATTTATAACTTGAAGATTTTGATAATGGAATTTATATCAAAGTGGAGATTGTTAGGATTTTAATCCAAATTCTACTTTTGTAAAATAGCATAATTACCTATTTATGATTTCATCTTATTTAAATTTGAATTTTGATTAGACCAAGACTCTAATCAAGTTAAATATATCATAATATTTAATATTATAATCAAGTTAAACTTATTCTTTGATAAGAATTTTGAGTTATAAATATTTCTATAATACAACGTTTGATTAGGGGCATAAGAGTTAGTTTTTGTAATCTTGATGGGGTTACTTGAGATCCCAGAATTAACTTTTATTCTTTTTCTTTTGGTGATTATTAAGAGTAGAGTATATGCATTATAAGGTATTTTTAAGTATATTTGGGATATGAGTTTGAGAATTAGTATATCATTTATACTTTCTCTCTTGTTTCTTTAATGAATTTGTTTTTTTATCTTCGCTTGTGGACTAGGCTAAAAGCCAAATATTTGTGTCTTGTGATTCCTTACTCTTTTGGTTTTGAGTTTTGTCAACACGCTCACTTCCACATCGTGAAATTTTCCCAACAAATAATATCAAAGCCTGATTTTACCAGCTTTGGATTCTTATTCTGAATCTACCTCCCAACAGAGATTGACCTAAATTCTAATTGTTGTTATTAGTTTTTATTTCCTATTATGAGTTATCTTCTTATTCAATTTAAATTTTTGTATTAGAGTAAGATTGTGAATACTTATTAATCAAACCTAAATATTTGATTAATAAGTTAAATTTGATGTGAATGCTTATGAAGTTATATGGAAACCCTTATGGATGTTTACGAAAGGTGAAAGGAATAGTGATTAAAAAGTTAAAGAACCTTTATATATATCATCCGATAATCTTGATAATACAGTGAATCTCTTTTCATCCATTTTTTTTTTCATAAAATCTGAGATTTTTTTCATATTAAATTAATTATGTATTATTACATTACTCTGATTATTTTAATTATATACTAATTTATTTGAAATAGAAATATTTTTCTCAAACACATGTCAGTATAATTTTTTAAAGGTCGCCGGATCAAACCCCAAATTTCGGGGGCGGTGGGGTTGTAAAACACTACAAGGTAATCTTGATCCCGTGAGGATGGCTTACGTTGCCACATGTTTGTCTTCCAGTGACTTACGTCATGGTGGTAGGTGTTTGTCTTCTAGTAAATACATGTAAGAAAAATATTTTTTATATGAATAACATCACCTATTTACATTTATAATTATAAAACATTTAGATAATAAAAATATTTTATTTCTTCAATGTTAATAAAAAAAAATATGATGGAAAACATTCTCTGCTTCGTAGAAGTTATTTATTTATTTATTTTACTATTATAACACCATATATTATTTGTAACATAAAAATTCTTTATAAATGAATATTATTCCCTATAAAATGTCTAAAACAAACTACCTTCCTGTACGTGTATTGACTAGCTTGGAGATACCATAGTTTGTCTTCAAATTTTGTTAGTGGAAGTGTTTGCCTGAAAGCACAATTTTTTTCGCTGTCCAAATGGTACACATGAAGAAAAAATGTGTCATACGTCAGTGGCTTAGTGCACATGCTTATTTTCTTATAAATTTGACAAATTTAGTTCAAATTCCTTAACTAAGCGTCACTTTTTCAAATGACATGAATATATTATATGAGAAAACCACACCTAGATAAATTATATCTATTAATTTATTGCTACAACTTATTGCGTCAAAAGTAATATTATCGTCAGAAACCGGAATTGCTCATATCCTTTAAATATGTTTAGTTACACCTGCACAAATGCTATAATTTCCATGGATTCTAAACCTTATACTATTGTTTCAGTGCATTATTGTATAATCCATGTGACGATTAATAGTTTACATTCAAACAACCTCAATCAGAATACAAGCAGCTCAAGAGACGAATTAAATCCAAATACACTAAACTACAAAAGTCTCGAGTACCGCTTTTCCACTAAAGACTCTTACTGCAAGTCCCATCTAATAAAAAGAGAATACATCAGTTTCTAAGCTTACACTAAGACAATGGAAAACCATTTCACTAAAGTATCTTTGGAAAATATCCAACCTAAACCCAAAAGACATTCACAAGACTTAAAATGGGAACCTAGCCATCGTAATCTCCTTGAGCAAACTTGTTCTCTGGATAAAAGACGGCCACTACTTGATTCCCACCAAATTTCCGTCCATTCAATCCAGCACGAGCTTTAGTAGCACCCTCAATATCAGCATACTCTAAAAACACCTGTAAGTAAAGACAAGTTGCTCCACATCAGTTCCCATAAAAAAGGTTAAATTACGCTTCAAAGCCTTACAACTCTACAACTTTTCTACCCCAACACCTTTACCTTCGAAATCTCTAATTGAGTACTCAATAGTTTCTAATATTTTTGAGTTGAGAGCTTGAAGCCTTCTCTCTAATTATGTCAACATGGGAGATAATTTCGTGTTACATATTCATGAGTTGAACTTATTTCCCAAAGTGGTACATTTGGAAAGCATTATAACATGTAATTACGATAAGCAGACAAAGTACAAGAAATTTCTAGAGCTCTAACAATTGAATCCTATAGGGCAGACAAGTAGGAAGATTAGGGCAAATGTCAAGATTCTTTTAGGCAACTTATCCGCTAATTACTTTCCTTGAAATGATTGGAAAATTATGGCAGTCAAAGAATAGGCAATTTCTGGAGCTCTAAAAATTGAATACTAGGGCAGACGAGCAGGAAGATTGGGGCAAATCTCGAGGTTCTTTTTAGACTACGTGCAGCATATCCACTAATTATTTTTCTTGAAATGATTAGAAAATTAGGGCAATTTACAAAATCATCAATCACTTTGGCACAACTAGATAAAAGCTCACAGCAACTTCTACTTGGAAACAATTAACTATAACTACCAAATTAGAAACTTACAAATTACAACTTTACTTAGAGAAGTTGTCAAACTATAGCAACTAGGATGCGTAACTTAACCTATAAAAAATCTACGGAATTTACTACTGTTTCATATCAGTTGAAAAAAAGAGGGAGAACTTGTTTAAGACTTCTACCATGAATCCAATGGTCTAGAAACAGGAAAATAAGGGTCTGTTTGGTTACTGTTTTAAAAACAAAAAAACTTTGTTTGGATAACTGCTTTTGTTGTCAGTTTTTAAAAACTGTAACTTGAAAGGTAATTTAGATACAGAAAAACAGAAACAACTTTGAGATCTTTTTGTTTTTGTTTCTAAAACAACCCAAAAAAGAGCAGGATCCTTATTAATGGCATTATTGTAATTAAAACTGTTTTGAAAAAAGTTCCACCAGACACCTTTAATTACTATTTTTAAATCTCATTCTACAAAGCTGTTTTAAAAAACAAGACAAAAACACAAACACGCACCCTAACACTCCTTGGATCTTAAACTGAGATACTTGAAACCAAAAAAAAAGATAATAATTAAAACCACAAGAAGGAGGTAAGGCAACAGTTAGTTTCAATACCTTCCCAACTCCAACTGATGGTTCTCCATTTGGGCTAGGGCGAGGGATCTGAACATTCACCAGGGTACCTGTAGATCATGGGAGGAAGAACAAAAAATGCCAGAATTTTTCAGAATATGCAATGAAATAATTTCAATTGAACAATGATGGTAGGTTATGGAAGCTTATATCTGTATGCTAGGCCTGATTCTTTATAGCAGAATGAGAGACTACAAATGGCTGAAACAAATACATAGACATAAAATGAAAATTAAAATAAATTCATGAAATCTCCCAATAAAATATCAGAAAATTAAATCATTACTAACCAAATTTTGAGCACTCCTGTCTCATATCATCAACAATCTCTTCATAGTCTTCATCATCTTTGAGCTCATCAGCAGAAACTGCTTGAGTTAAACATACCACCTTTGTTGCCACTAATGCTGGTTGAAGCATGAGTTTCTACAGAATAAAGAATATAAAAATTAGAACTCTAACGGTATAATGATAACAAAGGCTGGTATAGATACAAGTTGAAAAGACAATTGCACAAACCTGCAAGGCAATCTGCTGTTGTGCATGCATTAATATGCTTTCTTGCTCTGGTTTGGGCTGGTTAGCACCTTGATTAGCTCGTCTAACGGTGAGAGTCTTATCTCCCATTTTAATTCCATTCAGAGCTGCACAAGCAATATCTGTAACTGCAAGATCTTGGTACACACAGAATGCATAGCCTTTAGAGTTCCCTGTTTCTCTGTCTTTAACCAGATCAAATCCCCGAAGAGGGCCAAAAGTCTCTAGCAGCTCCCTGATCTGCGTTTCTGTAAAGTAATAAGGAAGCCCACCCACAAAAATGCGATCAGGACCATCAAGTCCACCAGCTGAGCCAGGTGTTAAGCCAACAGCAGCAAGGTTCAGGCTTGGGTTAGGTTGGCTTGGGCCTAGGGTTGCAGCTAGAGAAGGGTTATAATCAGTAGGTCGCCTCACCTTAACAGGGGCCCCCTGGAGTAAAACAGGCGGTAAGATCAATTCAATGCAATTAGTAAAGGAGTGAAGTATCCTCTGAATAATAAACTAAAAAAGGAAAGATCCATTACTTTTAATTCCCCTCCAGTTCCCTTACTACCAAACAAACGTTCAAAGTAGCCAAAAAAGAAAAGATCCCCACTTAATGTGAACTAGTTAAAAACAAAAATTAAGGTACCTCAAAAATAATCCCATCCAGAGCCATTGCATTGCTTGCTTCCTCAACAGACCTCATCTCAACAAAAGCAAACTTCTTGTCATGGTTAATATAAACATTAACAACTGCATCACCTGAACAAAAATTGAAGACAGGAAAAGTTATATCAATTTTACAGTAACTGTAGCTTATCATGATAAAGTGGAACACTTGTCACAGCATATAACATTTTGAGTACCTGGACCAGCAGTGTTTCCTCCAATCTTAGCCATAACCTGACTGAAAAATGTTGCAACTGACTGCATTTATACAGCCAAGGTCATCAGAACCGTGCATTTTAGCCAAAATATTACAAAGAAAATCAGCAGAATAAATTAGTGATGCCATATACACGAGAATTTTCTGCACACATCTACCATTACATCATTTTGTGGGCCCTACCCCAACAAAAAGTGATTGTATGCAAATATTATGTAGAAAACACATGCATATTTCATTTTTCAGTTTCACAATAAACTTGTCAGACTTGTACAATATCAGTAACAGCTAAACATCAAGAGATATACCATACCATATAACTATATCAAAACAACAAGAAATTATGTGTCAGAGGCAGAGAAAACTGAAAACTTTAACACACATTTACAATACAATATACGGTCATATTATAAACATGAAAAAACATTTAAGAAACAAGTTTAGCACTTTAGCTCAACCAAAATCACTTTAGTACTTTCAAGAACTAGAATAATGGAACTTAATTTTGTCAAGTTATACAAATGAATATGAACTCCAGAGAACATTTAAAAAGGCCACAAAGAAAGAGAACATTGACAAATATAGACGAGACCATTTGAAATCAAAAAAAAAAAAAAAAAAGAGATACCAAGATAAACAACTATAATATAAGTATATCATACCAGAACATCAAGTATAATCAAGAACCACCCATGCATCAAGTATCATACCGGGACATCAAGTTATACAAATGAATACAAACTCCACAGAACACTAAAAAAGGCCACAGAGAAAGAGATTATTGACAAATATAAACAAGACTATTTGAAATCCATTTTAAAAAAACAAAGGATACCAAGATAAACAACTACAATATAAGTACATCATACCGGAACATCAAGTAAAATGAAGAACCACCCACTCCATTCAAATTGCAATAATTACAAATTAAAATATCAAAAAGGTCTACAGAGAAATCAATACATAAACTTAAAGACCACTAGCAGTCACATGGCAGTATAGTATTCAACAAGATAATGTGCCATACCTGTTCATTAGCAGTTGGAGGGAGACCTCCAACATATACCCGCCTAGCATGTCTAGTAGCCTGTGTATTTAGATTGATATATTAAACAAGGGCAAGAATCAGGGAGAGTAAAACTAGGGGTATAAAAAGAACCCTCATTACTGAAAACCCTTTTTACCTGTTGTGTCATAGCCTGAACTGGCATCACAGGGAGAGCACCAAATGGCTGCAACTTGAAAAGAGAAACAAGAAAATGAAAGTCAGACACCATATAGATTTCATACCCACAGGTGGAATGAGAAGGATGAGAGAAATATACCTGACTGGCAGCTAGTGGAAACATATTTTGAAACATTCCAGGAATTGCTGGAGTCGTACCAGGTATCTGACCTGCAAAAAGAAACAAATAGATTTCAGAATAAAATTCATTCTTTTAACCTTGTGTTTCAATTATGTAAGTACCAAATGGCTGTTATTGCTTCAATTTCCAGGGAGCTTAAGCAGATTTTAACCACATTCCGTATAATATATGGAAGGAGAATAAAGGATGATGTGTAAACAACTTCGAAAGATAATAATAAGGCTACCAAATTAGGCAATAATTTCCAGTTGAAGACGAATAAGACCCACCAAAACCGATCCATTGATTCCTCCGTGGACATAAAAGCTACAGATGTCGGCTCACGCCCATTGTCAGCACATTGGGGCAAGTAACCCAATATTGCCTTCTTTAAACATAAGACAAGACATAGAAACAAAACAAACAAACACCAAACACAAGACAAGAAACCAAAGCATCTTTTAGTTCCAGAATTATATCACCAAGTAAAAAAGAAAAGAAAAAGATAATTACAGACCATAGGAGACCAGTCTTTGAAGAGTTAAACACTCTAGAAAAAAACTGAATATAATATAGCTTACCGAGATCACATCATGCATTTTGAAATGAACTTTCCATACTAGGCCAAACAAAGAAAGAAAGCATTTAAGATAAAATAAAAAGTTCTTCTATGTACAAGAGAAATTGTACCTGCAGTGGCAGCCGCAGCAGCACCAGCTAGCATTGCAGATGCAGGAGGAGCCATATCGAAACCACTAATCCTTTTGCTGAAGGTAAACACAGTTAGTATACTAATGATAAATGCCAACATACAGACCAAGACATTGACCTCCTGCTCCAAGTAAATAGTGTGCAGTAAAAATATGGGGATATATTAAGTCAAGATTTGAATCGTACATCTACCCTACAGATTATTTCCAGTGCCCCCAATCCCACCAAAAACAAAAACACAATCCAATTTGGTGGTTTCCAGAAATATTTAATATATTTAGTACCAAATACTGAAAACCAAGAAAACCATACGCAGTACAAAACATATTGCTGAGAGAAAGGGATATGTTGATTTAAAGATTTGCTAATCTAATAAACCAGTAAACTAAATCCGGATAATATAACTTGGGCTCTGCAACTGATAGAAGACACAAATTGACAATTTAGATGTATCAAATGTTACTAAATTACACCAAGCTTTCTTTAACTGATCTTGCATTTCTAATGTAAAATGAATTAGAGAATCAGAAATAAAATGGTTCATGGTTGCAAATAAGTTCATGCATCAATTGTGAGCAAATGCATTCATGTTTACTAGCACAAGTCCACGTCCATAAAGTAAATTTTAAAACTCATTCTACTACCTACCTCTTAGATCGAGATCGAGAGCGAGACCTTGACCGGTGCTCAGATCTACCCCTTGGGCGTGAACCAGAACGAGACCGAGACCTGCGTCTGTGCCTCTCCTCTCTGTCTCTATCATAATCTCTTCGTCTGTACCATCAAACAATTTTAGATGAAATGGATGAAAACGGATTAAAAGTAATTAATTTTAATGTCAAAAATATAACATGAATTCATTAAGGACAATTGATTGAATGTATTTAAAATATAAAGCAAGCCACAGGCATCATATAAAATATGAGCTATTACCTGTCATTGTCTCGACTTCTGTAATAATCATCATCATCTCTATCCCTGCCCTTTTCCCTTCTCTCACTACGGTCTCTATGTCGATCTCTACGATGGTGATCCCTGCCCTGGTCCCTTTCCTTCTCCCCATCCCGATCTCTTTCCCTGTCTTTGCTTCTCTCCCTATCCCTGTCCTTGTCCCTACTTCTCTCCCCATCTCTGTCCCTTTCCCTGCTTCTCTCCCTCTCACGGCTTCTCTCTCTATCCCTATCCCTTTCCTTATCTCTTTTCCTTTCCTTATCTCTTCCTTTTTCTCGTTCCTTCTCCCTACTTCTGGAAGATTCTCTGTCATCACGGGATCCATGCTGCCAGAAGAGATATAAAATTAAGCATATGTACAAGAGAAAACATAATAGACATCTTAAAAAGAAATCAGATAACAATAGTGACACATATAAAGAACTATTACAAACTAACAAATACTTAAATGACCAAATACCATCATAACAATATGAAGGCAACAATGCATTATGTGGCTAAAACCTAACACCTAGCTATACCTTTTATACATACTCGCAAGCTACAAATACTACTCCTGCAAAGAATACTTTATAGACTGTATCCCTTGTAATCAGCTTATACCATGAAGCCTAATCCAGTACGCCCAAAATTTTCTTATCCTTATGTTTCTCCAAGTTATAGAGTTGTATTTAAGAGCAACATATAAGATCAAGCTTTTATGATTTCCCAACAATAATACTCACAACCTAATTCATCTAACTATGTGAACAGCAACACAACTGAAAATTAAAAATTTATGAATATACTAGATACCAGTGCTCATTTTCCTTTCTCTCAATTGATACATAACTGTAGAGATTGCATTGAAATGGCAAAAATTGTGCTTTAGCAGCTGATAAATATAGCAGGAGGAGACATATCACTGATACACAGTACAAGTACACCATATACCTCATACTTAACATTAAATTCATAAGCTAAAACTAGTAGATAACTCCAGCACAGTTGAAGTAAGAAACACCCAATTCTTATAATTATAAAATAATCTCGACACCAATGAATGCCAATTTTTATATGAATAAAAACAATATCATTAACAAAATAGATCTCAAGCTCACAGATGAAGCAATCATAATCAGCATGCAGAATTAACAGAAGTGCAAGCTCAAACTACTTCGTTTTGCACAGGGTTGCTAAAAACAATAACTAATAAAGAAAAAGAAATGCTAAACTCTAAAAAAGAAGCCCTAAAAAAATATAATCAAACATGAACTAGTCCCTCATTTTGACAGTATATCACACATATTAATAGTAACTAGTAATACTAAACATAACTAGGCTTTGACACCCCCAACAATGCAGCTGTTAGTATTGTAGAATACACGGTATGTACCATACCATGTGTAGCAATTCAGTACCAAAATTATACAAATCATGCACTGAAATTTTATACCCGGCATTATTCATTAAATACAAAAACAAATGGCTCACCAATATTTTGCAGTCATGACTCAGTGAAATGGGAAATAGAAGCAGCAAGTGCCAGTTTTATCTCAACAAGCTTTGCTCGGGACAAAGGGGACAGCCTTCTCCAATTTGGATTTCCCAGCAAAGTTAAACAAATGGATATCAAGAATTTTTTGTATTGAAAACTTTCTCTCTCTGAGTGTCAAGATTTTATTAGCAGGAAATCCTTGTAGATTATAACAGTCAAAGAGAACATCTAGGAGTAAATTCTAACAATGGAGAATTTTGGTAAAAAATCTGGTCTTTCTCATTGTAAGTGTTTAGGGTTTAGGGTTTAGGGGGGTGTGAGTGAGCTATATGAGTGGAGCAGCACATTTGGTGAATTGTAAAACTCAAAACAATCCCAGTCATTCAATGCTTCTATCACTGCTCCGCCCACATATGGGTTAATTACATAATTATTGGGAACAACAGTAGTTCGATAATTCAAGAAAGGAGGTAAGAGCCATTGAAGTGATGATTTAATACTTTAAAAAGCAGACTGGATCAAAACTTTTACATTACATGTCTTTTCTTTCCTTTTATTTGATAGAACAAAACTACAAAAATGAAATCAATCAATCACTATTCTATTTTGATAATGCAGTTTAATACTTATGAAATTTAGAATGTTTTTTAAACTGTATTAAATTGTAACTGTATCTTATGATACTGCGATACACAACTCAAATAATAGGCTTTCTGATTCACAATTTGAATCTTGATTGATGACTTATGCCCAACAACTTGCAGCTTGGAAAGTTAACAATCGCAAAACATGGAAAATAGCAGAAAACAACAGAGGGCTGTGCCATATGACACCACCACGTTGTGCATCCAATTTAGCACGCTATGGCATGTAACATTTGCACCATGTCCACCACATGAAAGTCAACACAGGGAAAAAAAGGTTTCATAGGAGTAAAACAGTTAAAGGGCAGCCATTGCCATCTAGATCTCTTAAAATAGTTCATGTGATGTTATTTGAAGATTAATGTTTGATATATTTATCATTTAAAATCTAACTAGACAGATTTGGATTTTAGATGATTCTCTTGTCATGCAACTTATGTTGTAGTGTGATGTATGCCAATGGGTTAAGCCTAGGTCTTCCATATATATTTTCTGTTTCATGACTTTTTCTTTTCTAATGAGTGTGCCACGCACCATAAATTTTTTTAGTGACACAAATGATAGTTAGGATAGGTTTGACACGGGATCCATTTTGCTAGAGGGATCAGTGCAAGGAACGAACCCATTGCCGGGCACTAGGTGATATCCCTTGGAGGTATGGCCACCAACCTGGGCTACTAGCACGGAATAAGAAGATATACAAATAACCCAGAGCCTTAGTTTGGTTTATTAGTCATAATTAATTTCTGACATCATTTAACATGGTTGGGAACCATAGCATAACTAGAATTTTCAATTCATTTGGAATTGAGTTCATGAACAATTTTATACATGAATCCAGTCCCAATGAACTGTGTTCAAGCTTTTTTTAAGGTCGGAGTAAGAGATTAGAGAAAAATTGACAACATCACATACACACATATACTGACATGCACACAAAAAAAAAAAACTAATCCAAAAACCTCGCATCAACCTAAACAGCTCTAATCATCCTAAATCTCAAATTTCCAACAGTCATTTGTGCATTATCGATGGAAAAAAAAAACATAACTTTCCTCTGCCCTGCTAACATCCCAAAAAAGAAAAACAAAATACAACACGAATCCTCAACTCAAACCCACAGGAGGAAAATTTACTTCAAAGTAAACGTAAAATCCATCACAAACGTAACCTATCTCCAACAGAGCCTTTAACAAAAACCCAACATTCAAAAACATCAAAATTTTACACGAAAACAAATTTGAACCTACAATGGAAGAAACGAATTCAGAAACCCTATTAAAAAAAAAAAAACCATTGAAACCAAACATATTATACCGGATCGAGAAATTCGGAACCATATAATCCTTGTGTTAGGTGGAAAACATGGTCAAAGGTCGAACAACCATGAGATAGAGAAACATACGCGAGATTTGGAATCGCTATAATCATCAGGACCGCCATGGCTACTTTCCCGAGGTTGCGGGGAGGAACCACCGCCATAGGTGTCAACTTCCTCGCCGTTACCTTCGTATCTCTCTTCGTACTCAGCCATCTCCGCCGCTCTCCGTGTATCTCTCCCTAGATTGTGTTGTTACGTCGCTTGCTCACTCACTAGCCAGGTTCGCGCTTATCATCCTGCCCCCCATGGTTTGCGATATATATACACCAGGAGCAAGGGTAGGCAAAGACCAGTAACCCGCCCCAATTTATCGACCCGTTTGTTAAACGGGTGGGCTAAAGCGGGGCTCGACGATCAGAAAGCAAAATGATTTTCTCTAGTGGGGTTGCATCTACATCAACTAGTCATATCATTTTCTTTTTGTAATTATAATTGGGTTCCATCGTGAAATCCAATGCTTCATTGATAAATATACAATATCCACGTCGAAAAAGGAAATGTATAACATCATTTTGCAATTTATCTAGATTTCAATTTTCAAGCAATCAACATTCATAATCACACATAAAATCAAAAGAAAATTAGTGACTTCATCTTATGTTACATTATTTATTGATGATTTAACTTATTTGTTCAACTAGCACATAATTCACTCGAACTAAATTTCTATAAAATTTTGGTCAAAATGTACCTTTTATCCCCTTATTTTCACTCAAGTGCCAATTTTATTTCCTAATTTTTATTTTTATTTGATTTTTCCTTCTAATTTTAAAAAATAAAATAACATGGACTTTTTACAATAAAATTCATTAAAATGATGAAAAAAATATGATATGCTGAGCATTTATTTGTTTTGTTGGAAAATATTTTTTATAAGAAAATCTTATTTTCTTATATATAAATAAAGACTTTCATGTCATTTATATATCTTATCATTAGTAAAATAATGCATGGAGTTATAATTATAAGGGGGAAATCGCTCTCTCTTTAAAATAGTAAATAATATTTTATAGCACACTCTTTACGTATAACATTGAATAAATATAATATTTTCTATTATTTGATATTTTATAACTATAGTGAATGAAAATTTTTCTTTAAAAGAAGTTTTCTATCAAAATAAATGAAACTTAATATTTGGCCATAATGTGGAACTAATGTGGCAAATAGCTTTTGATATATTAAAATTCTTTTGTATTAAAAAAATTACTATATTTTAAAATCATTAGAATTCGTTTCCACATACATAACGTTGTCTCCAAATAACAATTTCTACACTACCCCACAACATAAGTATTACCCATACATAATCTTGAGTAGAAACCACTATGTTTAAAATTTGTTTAGATTTTCTCATTGTTCCAACAGACTCTAGAAATAAAAGTTTAACATCGCTTTATTTATTAAATTAGAAGGATAAAATTGAATCAAATAAAAGTTACGAGGTAAAATTAAAATTTAAGTAAAAGTTAAAGAGTAAAAAATATATTTTAACCTAGAATTTTTAATCAAAAAGATGTGCGCAACACAAGACACATTTCTCTTTCCAAGAACTAAACTTTTTCTCATCAACGATATTAAACCTTTCCCATTCTCCATCATCATGTTTGAGTTTTGAATTTTTTCTTTCCAGTGACTTGAAATTTATCTAGCTCTCTTAGTTTATATAGCTCTATTATTCAGAAATGTATCCTTATATTTACAATAATTTTGGAGATACTGTTGTGGAGAATTATATGCCTTATATTTATGGATTTGTTGACGGTGAAATTTGGTTCGTACGGATAACCCAAACTTCAGACAATGGGGAGGGATTCTTATGAGATCTCTGACTTCTATTCGGTTTAAACACAGCAAAACAACAAAGTAAACAAAGAAGAAGAGAAGAGCAGAGAATGAGACACAAGATTTAACG
Source organism: Saraca asoca (assembly GCA_026873985.1). Taxonomy (NCBI): domain Eukaryota; kingdom Viridiplantae; phylum Streptophyta; class Magnoliopsida; order Fabales; family Fabaceae; genus Saraca; species Saraca asoca. The sequence continues at coordinate 1,714 of JANHAO010011852.1, read as the reverse complement.
TGGTTCAACTAAATCTGGATATCACCGGACCCTACGTCCACGATAGCATGTTATAGTGATGGTGTTTTTACAAAGTTACAACACTCAGGTTCTTACTTTCTATTTTGGCAGAGTTTGTGCCTATTTTCTCATATCCTCTCTTTCACAGAAGGCTCTTTCCTCATATTTATAGAGGAGAGGAGGTTACAAAGGTAATTACATATGCAGTAAATATATTACATCAACATTTAATATATAAGACAGAATATACAGACTAAATCTCCTTTTTCGGCTACTACAGATTGTCTTCTGCAGGCGGGCCTCATTTATCCGTTGGGGCAGGGTATGACTTAGTTTTCTGTCTGACGAGCTTCACGTCGCTACTCACACTTTGCTGATCAAATCGCATAATCCGAGGTCGCACACATCTATTGGGCTCGAGTTCGAACCGAGGGGTCGCATTCGCGACGCAGATTAAAGGCATAGCAATCCAGGTAGTTTTTTTGATCGGTCCTTTTGTCGCTCTTGGGCTTCTCGCACGTTCGTCCAAGAGGAATCGATTTTCACATGTAATATAAGCCCCCTAACTCTCAACTCGAGCTGAGAGCTGGGAGTTGAAACTCTTCGATTTCTGATTAGTCAAAGCCTTCTCCCGAGACTGTCGTTTCATCTGTTCTAGGCCATGTTTCCTATGGCACGTGTCCGACAGTTATTACTGAGTCGAACTTAGCCTTTTCCAAGGCCATAAATGATGACAGTTGGGGGAATGGATCTGGATCCTTCGATTGAGCTAACCCTGGCTCTATATAAGGGAAAGACAATCCCTTCTACCACTGCACTAAGCAAACCATGGAGTTTCCTGATAAACCACCACTGTTTTCAGCATTCTGGCCTTCCACAGAGGCATGTATGGTCTGCTGCATAAAGATCTTGGAAGGTTCAGCTTCCCCGCCAATATGGAGAGATCTCATATGGATCACAGACTGCATCCTCTCAGCTCCGCCATGAGGTAATTGTTCAGCCAGCCAAGCTTCTGACCCTTCGTGATGTGCTTTCTTCACGAGGAGCTGGTGGTCGGAGATATAAGGAGCTGCAGTGTTGCCGCTGATTGTGCATTGGAAGGGAAATTTGAGGACCTTGGCAGCGCATGGGCTCCAGTCAGCCAGAGTATGGCCCTCCGTGGCCGATCTCTCTTCTTAGTCATAGATTTCCCCTTTTGTATTCTGATTAACCTGCATTCAGGGCTTTCTGATGTATATCTGCCTCATTGAGGTCTTTTAACGAATAAAACTTCAGCTTCTATCTGTAATTTTCTGCTTGTCATTTTGTTTCTCGTATAAATATTTTTGGTTTGAACAATCTGTGCGACCTGTGCATAGTCAGAAGATAGCATGAGTTTCAAACTAGAGCGATCTCATGCTCGGGCCGATCCTATGGCCAAGTAAATAAACAAGTTAGTATGAGAATTATAAAATAATAAGATAAGTTCATATGAAAGCTACGAAATTAAAGAGTGAGCGATCTCGTGCTCGGGCCGATCTCATGGCCAAATAGATATGTTTGCATGAGAGCTACAAAATTAATAAGTGCGCATGAGAGCTGCAACTTAATTAATTCACATGAGAGCTACAAAATTAATAAGTGAGGGATTGATGTCGGTTGTTGAAGCCGTCAAATTAGAAATTTATAAAACTGAGTTACCTAACTACTTGTAGTATATGGCAAACCCAGGTCG